>JASDQU010737888.1:39467-57338 GCA_032191745.1 Picea mariana
GGAAGGTCACTGAATTGGTTAAGTCCTGTTCAGTGGACATGAATGGAATGAGCACTAAGGCTGAATTGAACATTCTGCCTTTAGGCTCATATGATTGCTTAATTGGGATGGACTGGTTGGACCAGCACCATGCCCTTTTGGATTGCCGTAACAAGAGATTTACATGTCTGGACGAAGAGGGAAATCGGATAATAGTCCAAGGAATTCCCAGAGCCGTGGCTATTAGAGAAATCTCAGCCATGCAGCTGAAGAAATGTTACCGGAAAGGCTGTCAATTATTTGCAGCCCAGGTGGAAGAAGTATTCCAAGATGTGGTCTCGAAATTGGAAGACCACGAAGTGCTCAAAGAATTTAAGGACGTATTTCAGGAGGTGCCTGGACTACCTCCAAAGAGGGACATCAATTTTTCTATAAATCTGATGCCTGGAGCAGCTCCAATTTCAAAGACTCCGTATAGAATGAGCACACCAGAGCTGAAAGAGTTGCAATTGTAGCTCGAAGAGCTACTAAAGAAAGGGTACATTCATCCCAGCATGTCACCGTGGGGAGCCCCAGTCCTATTCGTGAAGAAGAAAGATGGGACGATGAGGCTGTACATTGACTTTCGACAGTTGAATAAAGTCACTGTCAAGAACAGATATCCTCTGCCAAGGATTGATGATCTTTTTGATCAGTTGAAGGATGCAAAAATATTTTCGAAAATAGATCTTCAATCTGGATATCACCAAGTGAGAATAAGGGATGAGGACATCAGCAAAACCACCTTCAGAACAAGGTACGGTCATTATGAATTTACAATGGTGCCGTTTGGACTGTCCAACGCGCCTGTTGTTTTCATGTGCTTAATGAATGGAGTGTTCAGAAATTATCTGGACAAGTTTGTCATAGTCTTCTTAGACGATATCTTGGTGTATTCCAAGACAGAGGCAGAGCATGAACAACATCTTAGAATGGTGCTGCAGGTGTTGAGAGAACACCAACTTTACGCAAAACTGAGCAAGTGCTCATTTTACCAAAAGCAGATCCATTACTTGGGACACATTATATCTGAAGAAGGGATCGTTGTGGATCCTGAGAAGGTACATTCCATTCAATAATGGCCAGCGCCAAGGAATGTAATAGAAGTTAGATCTTTTATGAGTCTGGTAGGCTATTATAGGAGGTTCATAGCCGGATTTTCAAGGATATCTCATGCCATTACTTCCTTGCAAAGGAAGGGGAAGAAGTTCCAGTGGACTGAAGAATGTGAGAGCAACTTCCAATGATTGAAGCAGCTGCTCACTAGTGCCCCAGTCCTAAAGATTGCTGATCCAAGTAAGGATTACATAGTGTGCATGGATGCATGTAAGGAGGGGCTGGGAGGAGTTCTCAGCCAAGGGGGATTTGTAATTTGTTATGAATCCTGAAAGCTAAAAGAGCATGAAAAGAATTATGCCACTCACGATTTAGAGCTGGCAACAGTTGTCCACGCATTGAGGAAGTGGAGACATTACCTCATGGGCAAGAGATTTGAATTAAGAACAGACCACAACAGTCTGAAATATTTATTTGATCAGCCAACCTTAAATGCCAGACAAATTAGATGGCTGGAATTTCTGTGTGAATATGACTTTGATATTAGGTATATCAAAGGGAAAGACAATAAGGTGGCTGATGCACTTAGCAGAAAAGTGCATGAACTACATGCTACAGATATTAGCATGTACCAGACTGAGTTGAAAGACAGAATTATGAAGGTTGCAAGTGCTGATTTGCAGTACCAAAATCTGGTAGCAAAGCTACAACAACGTGAGAAACCACAGACCCAGGAAAGTTACACTTTGGGAACTGATGGTTTACTTCTGCATAAGAACAGAGTATATGTACCTAATGACTGAGAATTGAAGCTGGCAATTCTAAAGGAGGTGCATAACGTGGCTTATGCTGGACATTCTGGATATCAGAAGACTGTGGCGGCAGTCAAAAGCCATTATTTTTGGCCAGGTATGAAGAAGGAAATTACTGAATACATCACCAGATGTATGGAATGCCAGAAGGTCAAGGCTGAGCACAGACACCCAGCAGGGTTGTTGCAGCTTTTACCTATTCCTGAGTGGAAATGGGATGTGGTAACAATGAATTTTATCACATGATTTCCCAGAACAAGCAAGAAACATGATTCAATCATGGTGGTGGTGGACAAACTTACTAAAGTTGCCCATTTTATTCTGTTGAAAACCACCCACAGAGCAACAGATGTTGCTAATATCTTTCTAAAAGAAGTTGCACGCTTACATGGAATTCCTAAGACAATTGTGTCTGATAGGGACTCGAAATTCACTTCAAATTTCTGGAAAGGAATGTTCAAAGGATTCAGAACGAATCTGAACTTTAGTATAGCATAACATCCCGAGTTTGATGGATAGACCGAGAGAGTGAATAGAGTAATCGAAGACATGCTAAGAATGTATGTGATGGATAAACCATCAATGTGGGAAGACTACCTTTGGTAGAATTCGCCTACAATAATGGGTACCATGCATCACTGAAGATGAGCCCATTCGAAGCACTTTATGGAAGAAAGTGCAACACTCCAGTAAGCTGGGATAATCCAGTTGACAGAGCAGTAGTTGGACCGGAACTACTCAAAGAGATGGAAGATCAAATGATCAAAATCAAATAGAATTTGAAAGCTGCTCAGGACAGGCAGAAAAGTTACGCTGATAGTAATAGAACCCATAAAGAATTCAAAGTGGGTGACCATGTTTTCCTGAAAGTGAAAACTAACAGGAGTTCCCTGAAATTTTGAAGTTGCACCAAGTTGGTAGCAAGATTTTGTGGGCCATTTGAGATCCTGGGAAGGATTGGGTCAGTTGCATACATGCTTGCATTACCTGCATCTATGATTGTACATAATGTGTTTCATGTTTCACTGCTTAAGAAATATGTATCTGATGCTAATCATGTTATCGATTGGAATGTGATTCAGGTGGAACCAGAAGGTGTCCTGCAAGTGCATCCTATGCGCCTCTTGGACAGGAAAAGCAAACAGCTCTGGAATCGAGCTATAGAGCTTGTAAAGGTCCAGTGGACCTGGTATGGTCCTGAGGACGCGACATGGGAGCATGCAGATGTTATGCGGGCAGAGTACCCACACCTTTTTGAAGATTTTGAAAGGCTTGCAGAGACAATGTAAGTTGCACTTAGGACAGTGCAAAAATAAGGGGAGGGTGATTGTAGTGTCCCCAAGGCCGAGCCCCGATGTAAACCATGATCTGAAAGAGATTGTAAATATGTGTTATAGGCTGATGAGCCAAGTTTTGTATAAGCCGGTAGGCTTATGTATTTGATTAGGCCAGAGAGACTAAGGGTAGAGGGCCACGGGCCTGGATTTTGTATCTGCATGTATGCAACACTTCAATAAAATATAAAAACCGCTAGGTGCAGACTGACCATGATGAAAGAGTGATGGGGGACTGAGCGTCCACAGAGTGGGCAAGGGATTAAGGGATGGAAGGTGGGAAAAAGGGGCTGGGTGTTGAACCTAGGAGCTAAGCCTAGGGGGCTTAGGCCTGGAATAATATTTTAATATTATTTCCAAAAAGAGCCATGTGCATATTATTTTACCCTAAGTTCTTTGGAAGGACGAGTGACTTCCAAATGGGAAGGAATGAGCTTCATGGGTGACAAGTGTCAACCCATGTGCATGCAGTTAAAACTGTTGAAGCAAGCCGTGTTGGGGGTTCCGCTCCCATTCCCGTCAACTGCTGCGTAGGTTCCTCCTCGATTCGACCAGACTGTCTAAGCGTGAATGGGCCGAACCTTTGCAGAGATACCCTCGTGCATCTTCTGAAACGTACACCCCTTGAACCGGAAGCCTGTGTAGACTTTGGGAAAAAGTTTGTGTCTGTTCCGAAAAGCTATTTCATCCTTCGAATCAGAAAAAGGCCTATGTCGTTCTGAGATAGCCATACATTCTGTTCTGAACCATCAAGCCTGTGAGTGGAAATCTCTGTACACCTGGTGAAATCCCGAAACCGAAACCGTGAGTCTATTTCGTGATTGCTGAGCTTGCTTGGGAATCCCATGTTTGTTTCCCAGTTGGATGTTGTGGCCACGCAGTGCTGGACTGCACATGGCTTACTGGCCAGTGTGAACTTGTACTTAGCCTGCATGTAACCTCTCTCCAGGTGAGGGAGGTGATTGTGGTTGAAGAGGCAGGTTGTTAGGCCTGCGAGCAACTCTTTCCAGGTGAAAGGGTTTGCTGGGAAGTGTTTTCTTCCAGAGAGTGTCCAGCACCAGCTACGGGCTCTGAGACTTCTTGATCCGGCCTGTTGCCGAGACCCAGAAGGGGAGGTTAGCACCGATGGAATGTGCGTGTAAAGGTGTATACCCCCGGGCGGAACAGGCATGTGGGGAATGGGGGTCTAGTAGTAGTGGGCGTAAGATGGCATCTTTGGGAAGAATCCTTCTAGATATTTTTGTGATGTCTTCCCTGTAATCTCAACCTAGCCTAGGATTCCTTGCCTTGGGGTGGAGCTCGGTCCCAGCTCGGGGGTGACCCACTGTTGAGATGATGAATAGTGTGGTCTAAGGCTGGGAGGTTCGTGGAAGGCCTGCACTCGGTTGGTGTTTTCTACAGCTGTTAAAAGATAAGTATTTGAATTATGCTTTGATCATGTTATGCGTGACTGGCTGCTTATGTATCATGTTTCCGCTGTGTAAATGAATTATTGTTAAATGTTATGGAATGTGTGATTATAGCAGTAATGAGATACATTTATTCAGAGAATTAAATGTGTTAAATCCATGTGGTTATAATTCTTGTATGAGTTATGTTAACATTCATGTATAGAATGGTAACTGTGAGGTTGTAAACCTCAGTAGTAAAAAGGTACACTACATAAAGGGTCATTTTGACATTGACTCATATATTCTTGTAAAAACATAATGTTATTTGATGCCTTGATAATTTAGGCATAGTGTATATAAGGGCTAGTTATCAACTCCTTCCTTGATAATAATAAGAAGAATATTACTAATATAATAGGAAGAGAATTGTGGATGTCACTTGCACAATTGTTGGAGTATACAAAAAGGGCAATAATAATGAGGTACAAAATTTTGGGTACATCATGAATATGTTCAATATACAGGGGGTAGATTAATACATACTTTCATTTCCAAGAATGAGCAATGAACAATGAAAGAACATGTTTATCTAGATACCTACACCACAGAGGTTGGCATCTTACCACAAGTGAGGTAGGATTAGCAACATGATATCTTATGGAAAGGAAAGGATGAGTCCCATGTGACATACGATAATCTGGAGAGTGTGAGCATAATAAGCATCATAAACTAGTAATATAGAGTCATCAAAAGCACAAAAACAACACAAGGTAGCCTAGATTTAGTGCAAGAATGAGAGGTGGCATACATCAATGGGGTATTTTATGCAAGCATAGGAGGCAACATGCATCAACCTAAGTTCAATGCAAATGTAGAGGTGAAAAATACCAATGGTACCAGTGGAAGAGAGAGGATCAAAGGAATATATGATGTCACCATTGGGATGGGCTCCATAGTTGCAAGCTATGTAATGTGACCATTAAGGGGGACATCTTTGAAAATTGACCAAACAAGTGATAGTTGATCCTAACTTGGTAGAGGTTATCTCAAGTAGAGTCTTTCTTGAGATAATGACCTATAAGGGACCCATTGATATTATGACCAAATAAAAATGGAGAAAAAGGGGTGTAAGGAAGAAGAGCTAAGGAGGAGAGGCAATACTTTACCCAAGCATTTGAAGGACTAGGAAAAGAGGAAGAGTATGTAGGAGAGCATGGAACACTAGGAGAGGAAGAAGACAAGGGGAGAACTAGGTAATATTGGGTGCTACTAGGTAAGAAGTGGCTAGAGTTGATAATGGGAAGTCTAATCTAGCCCAAAAAAACTCCCAATAGGAACAAGGCTTCATTCAACTAGAAAATGTTGATTTTGACAACTAATGGAAAGATAAGGAAAATAGAAGGTATAGAAGAACAAGGGACTACCTCATTGTTTTAGCCAGCGAGAGGACAAGGGCAAGCAATTATGGAACTAGGTATAATAGATCATATATGTATTTTGTTAATTCATGTGTGGTAGAAAAAAAAATATTGAGTTAAAAATCATTGGGGAGGTTTGGTATTTAGAATGAGAATAGCAGAGTGAGAGTGCACCTAGGTAGAAGGATGATAATGTATTATTTAGAGAGTTTGGAAGAGGGATAGTGCAACCATATGAGATGAGATGGATTGGTGTGATGTAAACGTGAGAGAGAAAGGTATTTATGTATTATGTTTTGTTGGTTCTTAACATTATAAGTAAGAGGTATTGCAAGAGGTGAGTTTATATTTTTTGTCATCTTTATAGAGTTGATAAGTATTGCAATGAGCATCTTATAAAGAATTTCATTTGAGCATCGATATTATGACCAAATAAAAATGGAGAAAAAGGGGTGTAAGGAAGAAAAGCTAAGGAGGAGAGGCAATACTTTCCCCAAGCATTTGAAGGACTAGGAAAATATGAAGAGTATGTAGGAGAGAATAGAACACTAGGAGAGGAAGAAGACAAGGGGAGAACTAGGTAATTTTGGGTGCTACCAAGTAATAAGTGGCTAGAGTTGATAATGGAAAGTCTAAGCTAGCCAAAAAAAACTCCCAATAGGAACAATGGACATCTTATAAAGCATTTAATTGTTGTTCATATTATATGTTCAAGAGTAAATTAGAGTAATCAAGGGGAGATACATAACATTCAACATTCTTTTGAAAAATCCTTATGACAAGGGTGACTCCACAATGTTTATTAATGAGAAGATGATTTTCGTCCTATTGTACAAAGCCCCAATGATAAGGACAAGGGTGATGAGAGATGAAAAATGTGATTATTTTGGTTATAAATTGTCAAGGATTATTATCAAGGGATCTTTTACAATAGAGTTTGTAATAGGGACTAATTTTTGTTGGGGAGAAGTGTCCAAATATTGGTGTACCCTAGGATCATCAAGGGATTTCTCATCTATGTACAAGCATTTGGATGTGAATTATTATTATAAGAATAAACATTTTGTAGTAGTGTCCTTTGGAGCCTTATAATACTTGCACTAACATGTGGGATGAGAGGAGGGGTCTAGATTATTGGGATTAGCTTCATGCATTGTTTAATAGGAAATAGGATTTGGACTAGAGACAGAAATAAGGTTAGGATTATGGAAATGAATGAAGTGAGGGATATTTTCTAATTTATTTTCCCTAATGAAGATATGGATAAAGACTTTGTCTATGGGGTTCTATAAAATAGTTATACTTTTTTTATAAAAAAACTACAAGTAAACCAAAATTATATTTAAAATATCTACAAGTAAACCAAAACATCACATGGAACTTGGCATATATATCAATATATACATATTCATGAGGATTGTGAACTTTTACTAGTATAAAGCCTACTTTTAAAAACACATCAAAACCCTTACCTTTTCATTTTTCTTTCGCTAGATCCATTAGCCCATACAACTTGATAAGAGTTGTCCATGAGATGCATTTCCATCACCTAGACCTGCATGAATCATAAAAGACAAAATTTTTGTATGAGTAAATAATTAATAAGCAAATAAGCATGCATTTAATTATGTAAAATACTCTAGAAAAAAATTAAGTTGTCGCATACCTTAATGAGCTTCTCTTTGTTTCGAGAATAGGTTATTCTCTACTGAACAGGGCCAACCATGTGAAGGTGGAAGCTCATATGGCCCCTCACCCCCTCACATCACTCTCAATTCCCCATACCCAACAAATGATTTTCTTTATATAGAAAACATATAGACATTAATGCATAACTAGGATAATCATCAAAACATATGAACATATAAACATCGATAAAGATCCAAAAACAGGTCATGAATTTATACATCTAATTTTTCTTTGATTTATGTTTTTTACATTCATAAAATTGACAATTGGGATACCATCATCATCCAAGGACATTGTATTTCGTGTGCCCTGTCCTTCTATTGTTTGTGTGCACTCATGTACCATACTTCTGATATGTCGCTGGAAAGGGTTAGCTGGAATCTGTTCAGGGTCATGAACTAGAACAATGAAAATGATCATATCGATATGTTGAAATATAATTGAAATAACTAATTCATTGTTTTGATTAACATTACACTATTTCTCTTTACCTGTCTCTATAGCTGGGACAATTGGTGCGTTAATTTCTTGTCCACTTGGTTTCTCTCACATTTCATCCTCCTGAGCTACATGCTCTTCAATTTTGAAAAGATAATATATAAGTATAAGTCAGGAAATAAATATCTACAATCACAGTAAATATTTCTAATTCTAAAGCATACATACCATAATGGGTACTTTGCTCTACACTATCACTGGAGATGTGGACCCTTGTATGATGCGGTGTTTGCTGAATATCGCTTGATTCACTACTGCGGTAGCACCGTTTCTTGAAAACAAACATAAATACTTAGTTAAGGGTGATATAATAAAATATGAATAGACTTTACAAGCATGCTACTGCGGTTTCCTTATTCATTTGATTTACCTGTGTGGCTGGGGAGATAGGAGTCTGGCCCAAGCTTTTTCTATTTTCAATCACACTTTTAAAACCATGCTTATAACCAAGCTTCAGGTCCTCCTTGGTGGCAACAATGTCGAACATATTTAACTGTAATGCATAACACCATTAAAAATACCAATAAAAAAAACATATATTTGTTCCCTACTGTTAAATAAATATTAACCACAATTAATCATTTAAATATTACTATTTGGGCTTTGAGTTTTCCGAGCCACCCTAGCCTAGTTTATGATGACCATGTTTTTCCACTATGGCCTTTGTTGCTTTTGATGTGTCTGGTAGCTTACATATGGAATTTTTGAAAAAAATTAGATATCAGAATTGTTACTTAAAACAGGAAAGAAAAACATAAATGCTGACATTTCATTGATAATATGACATGTATTGTACCTTGCTTGACCAGATCGTGGTTGTCATCCTTTTTTTTTAAACAAGTTCTCCTTTGCATCCTATATTGGCGCCTTCCACTCTTTCTTAGGAATCATGGGAGGGCACTCGTGCTTGAGGTCTATTTGCAATTTATCCCTATACTGGGCCCTGGTGTATTTTAAATTCTCACCGGCCAACTTTGTAGCCACTTTCTTGTTGAAAGTGTTGCCGAACAAGTTTACCATGTGATCTATTAAATCATCTTTCTTTTTGCTATCTTGGCCATTCCACCGTGTGTGAATGGTGGGGCCAAACAACTCCAATGATTTGTCATGCAAGTTTCTATAGGAAACATTGTTTCCTGCAGTAACATGTTATCCATTAATCAATTAATAATGTCAACAAATGTCCATTTCAATTTCATGAAAAAAAATGAATCAATTAATGGGACAATTACCCACAATCTTTTGAATCTTTATCGGAACACATACATTATCCACCAGAAAAGTCACATCTAGTGATCCAATGCTTTTAATTTGTTCTGCTCCATGCATAATAGTGTCCTGTGCACCTACACTATGTTCCTCTCCGGAGTCATCATGTGGAGTCCTAGGCTTTGACTCATCATGCTCCGGCATGTCACGCCGGTCAAAATCACCCCGCTCATAAATGGTATCTAGGGGAACCTCAGGAGGCTCAAAAAGCCTCACTTGCACTTTGCTATGTCGACCTTTTTTTTGCATTGGACCCCCACTGCTACTTATAGAAGTTGCAGGATCGACATGTTCCCCATGCATGGGGTTTAAAAAATCCTATAATTTTTTTTTTTCTTTATCAGATCATATACAAAATATAAAACTAAAAAATGGATATGAAATTGTCATAGCTAATAAAAATATGTAAAGATACCACTTACCCCAAAATTAGTTATTGTAGTTTGTAGCTCTACAATTCTTTCCCTGTCCTCCTATGTCAGGGGTCTTTTGCTAATCAAACCTAGATATTCCATGTTAGCCTTCTTCAAGGCATTCATTACAGTTGTCATTGGGTTTTTTGAATAATATATTTCGTCCTCATCAATATCCTCTGTGGGATCTTGGACAGATGTTGATACAATAAATCAATCAACAAAAGTTATGAAATTCACCTCTAACATTAAAAAAATGAAATATTGCAGTAATATCAGAAAAACAATAACAAAATTTCAGAAATTTAGTTGTTGTAGTCATAAGTTGTTACTGTATTTAACATTTACCTGGTGAGGCACTGCGGGTGCCTTTCCACGGTCACCTTGGAGAGGTGTAGTGGGTGAAACTTGGACATGGTCACCCTGGACAAAAGTTGACACAATAAATCAATCAACAAAAGTTATGAAATTCACCTGTAACATTTAAAAAAATGAAATATTGGAGTAATATCAGAAAAAAAATAATTAAATTTCAGAGATTCAGTTGTTGTAGACATAAGTTGTTACTGTATTTAACATTTACCTGGTGAGGCATTGCGGGTGTCTTTCCACGGTCACCCTGGAGAGATGTAGCCGGTGAAACTCGGACACAGTCACCCTGGACAAAAGTTGACACAATAAATCAATCAACAAAAGTTATGAAATTCACCTGTAACATTTAAAAAATGAAATATTGGAGTAATATTAGAAAAAAAAATGAAATTTCAGAAATTTAGTTGTTGTAGTCATAAGTTGTTAATGTATTTAACATTTACTTGGTGAGGCATTGTGGGTGCCTTTCCACGGTCACCCTGGAGAGATGTAGTAGGTGAAACTCGGACACAGTCACCCATGACAGAAGTTGACACAATAAATCAATCAACAAAAGTTATGAAATTCACCTGCAACATTTAAAAAATGAAATATTGGAGTAATATCAGAAAAAAAATAATGAAATTTCAGAAATTTAGTTGCTGTAGTCATAAGTTGTTACTGTATTTAACATTTACCTGCTGAGGCACAGTGGGTGCCTTTCCACGGTCACCCTGGAGAGATGTAGCGGGTGATTTTCTACCACGGTCACCCTGGATAGATGTTGACACAATAAATCAATCAATAAAAGTTATGAAATTCACCTGTAACATTAAGAAAATGAAATATTGCAGTAATAACATAAAATAATAATGAAATTTCTAAAATTTAGTTGTTGTAGTCATAAGTTTTTAGTGTATTTAACATTCACCTATTGAGGCGAAGTGGGTGCCTTTCCATGGTCACCCTCTCCATCTATTCGATTTAAGTTGCAATCGTTCAACAACTCTTCACTTGGAACTATTGTTTTTGTTGCACATACAAATATACAATTTCCTTCGTGTGCCTCAAATATGAAATTCAATTTCTTAGTTGTTTCCACTGGTTGTGTACTATTTATAAATCCTGCAATGTTTCCAGTAGCTTTTGGCCTTCCATCAATATACATAGTTGCCCCTTTATTTTGATTGTTATCTAATAGTTGTATATAATTTGCGACAACTCCGTATCTCTGCATACTTTGCGTATATCAAACCAACACCAACCAACGATTGTATTTGTATAATGGTCCGACATACTCCATCAATTCAATTACAGTGCCATAGTCGACCTTTATGCCATCCATGGAAAATAACCCCAATCCATGTAAGGACGAAGGAGCAATGCGATACATCCTTCCACCGATGAAGAAATCTGTGTCCACTTCAGGTAGCTCCTTAGGTTCCCATCATTGCACTAGATGTTTATACCTCAAGGGAAACTCAATGTCACCTATGCTCTCAACATCATAATTACACGACCCTCCGTTGGCAATAAAAAATTACATGCGGGTACAAAATCTTTTCCTTACCTTTTCCAACCTAGTTGATCTAGAACCAATAGATCTAGTACAACACGTCTCACTTTCAACCGCTCTTACTATATCTTGATCATCACTCGAGGAAAATAGATCCGACAAATACCTATTTGGTGGCACCTACACTTGTTAAAACAAGAAGATAAGTTATCGTGCCAATATACGTTTTTAGTACCAACACAGTTGCATATAGTTGCATTTAGTTGCATAAAGTTGAAATTGGCACACCTATCCGTCATATAGTTGCATAAAGTTGAAATTGCCACACCTAGTTGCATATAGTTGCATTTAGTTGCATAAGTTGCAATATAGTTGCACAAGTTGCATATAGTTGCACAAGTTGCAATATAGTTGCATAAGTTGTTAAAGTTGCGTAAAGTTGCATAAGTTCCATAAAGTTGCTTAAGTTGCATAAGTTGCATGTTGCATAGTTGCATATAGTTGCATACAAAATTGTTGCAATATAGTTGCATATAGTTGCATAAGTTGCAATATAGTACCAACACAATTGCATATGGTTGCATAAAGTTGAAATTGCCACACCTATCCCTCATATAGTTGCATAGTTTTATAAGTTGCATATAGTTGCATAGTTGCATAAGTTGCATTGTTGCATAAGTTGCGTAAAGTTGCATAAATTTGTGTAAAGTTGCATAAGTTCCATAAAGTTGCTTAAGTTGCATAAAGTTGCATGTTGCATAGTTGCATATAGTTGCATATGAATTTGTTGCAATATAGTTGCATAAGTTGCATATAGTTGCATATAGTTGCATAAGATGCAATATAGTTGCATTTGACCACTCACCAATATTTGAGAATACAGTTGCATTATAGTTGCATAAGTTGCAATATAGTTGCATTTGGAACCATTGGTATGTTTTCATAATAAGAATAGGTATCAAGGTGTGTACCATGACTAGAGAGGAAAAAAAGGGCCTAAGGTCCTAAACATATTTTATTTGGCTCATTGGACATTAACAAGGCCTCAAACCACCACATTTATCCTATTTAATAGACTATGGTGCTTGGGTGGGATATGGGTGTCATTCACAATTTTTTCACACTATGTATGGAACTTAGTTCTTGTTCATGGTTAGGGAAAGAACATAAGGTTTTTAGGTCCTATTTTCATATAGTTGCATATAGGTTTTTAGGGAAAGAACATAAGGCATGTTGCAGAGTTGGATGTAGTTGCATACGAAATTGTTGCAATATAGTTGCATAAGTTGCAAATAGTTGCATAAGTTGCATATAGTTGCATAAGATGCAATATAGTTTCATTTGACCACTCACCAATATTTGAGAATATAGTTGCACTATAGTTTCATAAGTTGCAATATAGTTGCATTTGGAACCATTGGTAAGTTTTCATAATAAGAATAGGTCTCAAGGTGTGTACCATGACTAGAGAGGAAAAAAAGGGCCTTAGGTCCTAAACATATTTTCTTTGGCTCATTGGCCATTAACAAGTCCTCATACCACCACATCTATCCTATTTAAGAGACTATGGTGCTTGGGTGGATTAAGCTTCATGTTCTTAATGACCATGATCAAGGCCTCCAATTAGGAATATGGGAAACATTGGTATGATTTAAATAATAATAATGGCTATTAGGACACCATATGTGCACCATTCACAGGTTTTATGCATCATAGTTGTCTCTCAAGGCCTCTAAGAGCCATTAGGAGGATATAGTTACATTCATAAGTTGCATTAGGAGGATATAGGTCACACATTCATAAGTTGCATATAGTTGGATATAGTTGCATAAGTCACATATACTAGTTGCATAGTTGCATAAGTTACATATAGTTGCATAAGTTGCATTGTTGCATAAAGTTGCATGTTGCATAAAGTTGCGTAAAGTTGCATAAGTTGCATTGTTGCATAAAGTTGCATGTTGCATAATGTTGCGTAAAGTTGCGTAAAGTTGCATAAAGTTGCATGCTGCGTAAAGTTGTGTAAAGTTGCATTAATGTTGCATAAAGTTGCATGTTGCACAAAGGTGCGTAAAGTTGCATAAGTTCCATAAATTTGCCCTAAATAAATCTTCTTGATCTTAATTTATTCAAGACCGAGGCTGGACCAACCCCTAATATGTTGTTACAACAACTTACTGAGATAGGAAGGAATGAGAATGAAACTGTCAGAGAGTTTAATAATAGATTTGAGAAGTTGCTTCAACGAATTCCTAGCAATATTTTCCCCGAAAGATATCATCTTATTTTCCTTTATACCAAGGCCTTCCCAAGACATTGGTATGCTTTAAATAATAATAATGGCTATTTGGACACCATATGAGCACCATTCATAGGCTGTATGCATCATAGTTGTCTCTCAAGGCCTCTAAGAAGGAACTTAGAGCCATTATGAGGATATAGTTGCATTCATAAGTTGCATTAGGAGGATATAGGTCACACATTCATAAGTTGCATATAGTTGAATAAGTCGCATATACTAGTTGCATAGTTGCATAAGTTGCATATTAGAGTTATTTTTGCCACTCCAGTTAGAAAACCCATAAAGGGAATAGGATCCCAAAAAATATAATGGAGAATATAGTATTTGCAAGATGTGTGTGTGTGTGTGTGTGTGTGCATGCACACCCGTTGCACTATGGTCTAGAGGCAATTCGAAGCAGTTGCCATAACGATGACCCAAGTTCAATTCATGGTGAGCTCCCTCCACACCTAGATGCTTGTTGCCTCTTTGTTGTAGCAACATATAGCCACAATTATGTTAGAAACCTAACCACCCTTGATGTATAGGGTGTTGGTTTATCATGAAAACCTCTCCTTGATAATAAATAATAGTGGAGAACCCACATTCCTACCATGCAATATATTGGAGAACATAGAAGCCCTAAGGGTTATCTCAAGCATTCATGAGCAAACATGAGATCTCTCCCCCAAAGTTGGGGAGGTCACGAGTTCAACTCTCTTTATCCCCTTGGGGTTAGGCAGCATAATCAAGGCCAATGATTTAACTCCTCTGCCAACCATGGATCATAGAACATATAAGACAAGAAACATAATTATATTCAAACTCTTCAAGAGAAAATAGTTGCAAAGATGTCATCCATGTTGTCGAAGAAATAATAGGTGTGTGACTCAAAAAACCAAGATAAGCAAAGCATATCAAAAGACAATATTAAGAAACCAAGGATATTTGATTTTGTTTAAACACATATAAGCGTTTAAACACATAGTGTAAACAATATTTTGATGATTAATATAAGCACTTACAAAAAAAATGAAAGATGAAAATTATTTTGTAGGGCATGGGTATGACAAGGTATAGATGAAATGAAAATCCCTTTCAAGGTAATATAATTAAAGAGTTATTTTTGCCACCCCAATTACAAAATCCCAAAAGGGAATAGGATCCAGAAGGGAATAGGTTTAGCGTGGAAGTGTTTAATTTCCTAACACTCTTGAGATGCCTTTTTCACCTTTAGGTACTTGAGTCTTTTATTTGTAGGTATGCCTCCCACAACAATGCTCCATGTAAAAACTGTTTTTTTGGCTCAAGAATGGGTTTCCATATGATTCTTAGAAAAAACAACCATGCTCTTTGCTTGGATTTTAGTAGTCATATTTGATTCAAATGGCCTTCAAACGATTAGAGAAAAGCCACTTGTACCCCATGGTTGAATTGTAGTTGTGAAATGTCATGGATGTACCCCATTTCCTGTCCCAACACCAATAAGTATGAGTTTTAGGGATACTTAAATTTAACAAAAAGTATTTAAGAATAAGCTCATGGATTATTTATATGATAATCTTGTTAGTATTAACTAGGGATAACTTTCACTTAAGATTGTCCCACACAAGTAGCCTCTTTTCCTTCCATGACTCAAATCACCCACTTTGCACACAACACTTGGGTTCGAACCCCGGTTCTAATAATTCCCATTCCCCTTAAATCTCTAGATGTAAAACATCTAAACAAACTAGCTCAGTGAAAGCCTAGGATGTTGGGGAGTATTGGTTGGTTGAGGAGGTGGCATTAGTGCTTTTTGTTGAGAATTTGGTTGCTAGTTTTGGTGACATTTCCAAGGTTTCTATTGAGTAAACCATTATATTTGTTGGGGTTGTTGATAAGGAAAAAAAGGTGGCTACTAATTTTGGAAACTTGAATATTTCYATTACTGTTGGGGTGGAAATGGGTTTTTCCAATGTCGAGAATACTAATTTTTCAAGGGATTAAATTGACTATTCCAAGAATAATAGAAATATTGAGGGTGTTCATATGGCATAACTTGACTAGTTATGCATGGTATGTGTTTCCTTTGGTGGTTGATGAAACAAACCTACTCCAAATTCTGATATTCTCCCTCATATAAAGCCTTCAAACTTAGTAGTTGTGGGCAATGATTGATTTCATCATTTTATTTGTAAATGTTGTAGAATTATATGCTATTTAGCGGGCATTTTTGTGCACTTTTGGAAAATAACTGCCAAATCATTTTTAGTTTCCTCTTTCTTCATCTTGAGTTGGAGTGTATCAAAATAGATTGCCATAGATTTTAAAATATTTGTCTTCATATCTCCAACATATTTTCAATTTCTACTTTTGTTAATGTAGCTATGGTCATGGAGGTTTGTTCAACAATTCCTTTGATTCCTTTACCCCTTTTAGTAGAAACTCTTGAGTAGTTTTTTCAAACATTTATTATCTCATCATAAGTGCATTTGTAAATATCTACAAATGTAATCAAATTTAAATCTTCCATATCATTATCTCTTACTTCTATCAAAAGAATTGTCTTAGGAGAGTTTTTGTCAATTGAGCAATCGATAGATCTCTTTTAACCAAAGTGAAATATCTTAACATAGTCCTCTAATGATTTGTCTTTTCTAATTCATTTGGAATAGTTAATCTCTTGAGTCTCCATATTTTCAATATTCAATGTATTTCTCTATAAAAAGATTCTTCATAGTTTCCCATGTCTAAATATTATGTATATCTAGAACTATGAACCATTTGAGGGATATTTCCTTCAAAGTAGAGGGGAAAATTGTCATCTGGGCATACTTATTATATTCATAAGTGTTGCAAACATATTCAAATTCAAGGATAAAAGTGTCTAGGACCTCAGTGATCATTCTATGAAATTGGGGAAGAGCTGCTAGATTTATTTTTTCATTCTTACTTGTTGCCCTATCCCCAAATTCTTCGACACTTTCTTCAAATATTTGTTTTGGACTATATTCAATGGTTATTAACTTACACTACTCCCATGGGGATTTTTTCTTCTCATGTAACAATCAAGGGGATTGGTCATTTCATCAAGCATTCTATCAAGCATTTCATCAAACATTATATCAAGCATTTCGTCTAAGAATTAGCATGCACACTCAAGAGATAGGAGAAAGAAGTCAAACCATTTTGTCCGGCTGTGTGCCCTCCTCCGGTGCAAAACCGTGTGTCCTCCTCCTCTACAAATCTGTGTGCCCTCCTCCTCTACAAATCCATGTGCCCTCCTCTGCAAATCCGTCTGCCCTAGCCTCCTCCTGTGTGCCTCTCCCTCCTTCTCCTCCTCCCGTCCTCCTCTCCCTTCCGTGCTCCAAATATGTGCTCCAAATACGTCCTCCTCTCCCTTCCGTGCTCCAAATCCGTGGGACTATGGTGGTGAGTGTTCCATGCTCCAAATACCTGGGACTGTGGTGGTGAGTGCGAGCAGCTCTGCACGCGAATGTATAGTGGCTTCGATTTGAAATATGTTTTGTTTTGTTTGTATGTTGTTTTATTTTCGTTTTTATTTATTATTTATTTTTATATTATATATATAATATATATAATATATATTATATATTATATATTATATATTATATATATTATATAGATAATATATTATATATAGGCCTAGACTATAACTCTAGACAAGACTCTAGACAAAAGATAAACTAAAAAGCACTCAAATAGGCCTAGACTATAACTCTTCCAAACTCTTCCATCTAAATCATTGGGGGCCCACCGAGAAAAGAGAATAAAGAGAAGGATGAGGGATTTCCAAACACCTACCATGAGAAGTGATGAAAT
>JASDQU010737888.1:70816-93744 GCA_032191745.1 Picea mariana
AAAATAAAAACATATAAAGATAATACAAAAGATATAAACACATACCTCTTCTTTTCAACAATTAAATATCAATCATCTTCTTCTTCATCCAGTTCAACATCTGTATCAGGATCTGGTTCAGAATCGATATTGGTGAAAGGATCATTCCTATCAACATCATCATCAACGTCATTTTCACTACTATAGTTATTGATATCGTCAATGAGATCGTCGTCTCCTGCATTTGGATGATCAATCTCTTCAACTTCTTCATCTGACACATCGACTACATGAGCCACTTGCTCTTGATCTTCATAATCATGATCTTCTTCCTCATTATTATTTTCATCCTCGGCTGCATGATTGTACTTTACCGGTCTTCCTCTTGGATCATATCTAACAACGTATGACCAACCTGCTTTACCAGGTACCTCTGAGTAAAATACTTGCTCACATTGACTTGGAAGAACATAAGGCTCTGTACCTGGTTCAAATTCCCTTGTATTAACCATGGAAAATCCATTATCATGCTCAATAACAGTTCTTTCAGGATCACGTTCATGCATCCATAGGCTGTACCATTTAACCTCAAACAAAACTATTTTAAATGAATTAAAATCACACCCAATTATATCCTTCAAATGGCCATAGTACCTATTCTTAGTTTCTTTTGGATTTCTATCACTTCTATAGAAAATGTTGGTGACCTTAAACACTGTAGTTATCCCACAATTT
The DNA here is from genome assembly GCA_032191745.1 of Picea mariana. NCBI lineage: Eukaryota > Viridiplantae > Streptophyta > Pinopsida > Pinales > Pinaceae > Picea > Picea mariana. The sequence continues at coordinate 71,531 of JASDQU010737888.1, forward strand.
GAGGTTTTCATCTTATCATCCAACATTTTGATACGAAATTTACGACCATTACACCACATAGCCCTATGATGTTTCAACTGCAACATGGACAACACGTAAAAAATAAATTGCGAATTAATAATCCTCATATAGGACTTGCTAAATATATATTTCAATAATTAAACAAACCAAATACATTGAAAAATCGGGAAAAAACTAGGAAAAAGTGGGTAACAAATTTAACTTGCATGTTTATCTTTTAAACCAAAGGCTAAATCAACTTCCCTTGAAGTAATATCAGCAAATTGATCTCGATGATGATGCGTTGTTTTAATCATCTTACTCACCCCTTCCCATGATAACCTACCGAAGTATTCTTTAGTATATTCTATCCAATGCTCCATCCAATCAAGGTTGTTTGCAATGTATAAATGTAAAGAATCCCACTCTCGAGCAACTATATGATAGCATAACAATTTATTATAATTAATTAGTTATTGTTAATAAATGAATAATTTAATAGATGTGTAATATATTAAATCTACGTCAACATCTAATAATTACCTTTCACAGTCCTCATTTTACCTTTCCCCAATAGGACCTCCCCTTCAAATTTGTTGATGGAGTCGAGATGAAAAATGCGAGGCACATTCATATTTTCTACTAATTTAGGTAGATATTGACTAATATACACCATGCATTGATATACCATATATCCCTCAACCATAGAACCCTACGGACGTGCTCTTCGTCTAACAAAAGCCTTCAGTGACTTCAACTGCCTCTCCACCATCCACACCGACCTTGTGTGTACTGGTCCACATAATTCAATCTCCTCAACTTGGTGTATGAGGCAGTGTTCTTGTGCATTGAAAAAAGCTGAAGGTAGATACTGTTGCATTTGACACATTAGTCGGGGAATTTCTCTCTTCCAATACCTTATATCTTCTTTATGGATTTCTTTTGATGATAACCACCTACAAATGTCGATGCAATAAAATAATATCAAGGCATACATAAATTTGCAGATAAAAGATAATATGTCAATAAGTTCTAATACAAATCACATAAGAAGTACATTTTCCTTATAAAAAAATACTTACCTCATGTATTTTCTAAGTACATAAATAATTTGGTTTATGTTCTTGTCAAAGTCGTCTGGGAGAGATAAAGGTTGAACATACTGTAACAAAAAACAAATAATTATTATTTGTTTCCAAAAAATGCATACCAATAAGCAAATATATTATAACCTACTAATTACCTTAATGAATGTATGCCAGTCGTGTGTTTTAACCCCGCCAAAAGCACCTTTTTTAGTTAAGATATTTTGTATGTTCGACGAAAACCCCGTTGGAAACCTAATTTTTTGAATGACCTCTTTTACAATATTGCTTTTTTGCTCCGTCAATAACCAAGGAAGACTAGTATTTTGTTCACAACCATCACCATTAGAATTAATAATAACACTTTGCAAGGCGTGATTAGCTTCTCGGATGTCACACCAAATCTTTCCAAGTCTCTCTTTGTCAGTCTTTCCATCTAATATTCACCATAACAATTCTGTTATGTTCTTCTCGATATGCATTGTATCAAACAAATGAACTATTTATAGGTGCTCGTAGTATGACAATCTACTGAATTGCATCGGATAACTTTTCATTCCTCGTGGAAGCCCATTCGTGCCTTAACGACATTCATGAAACATCAACAAATTGAAATTAACACTAATTAATGGGACAAAATGAAATTAATACTAATGAAATTAACCAAAGATTTATATAATAGGTCATACATAAATAATTTGCGTACCTTGACGATTTCTAATATATTCTAACTTCCATAGGCGAGATGTCATTCTTCGTGGTTTTTTTCAATTTTCTTCTTTACCATTGAACTTTGCTTTGTCTGTAGTTCGATAACTATGGTTCTTAGGCAGAAAATGCATATACTCATCAAACACTTCCTTTTCTAAACTCCTTGAACGACGAGATTTTATCCTAGGACCACAAACTGGGCATGCAAATTTACCCTTTGTTTGAATACCTTCAAGATATATGAATAAATGTAGTGTCAAATTAGAGTTACAATTTAAAATAATGCATGATTTTTTCAAAAAAGATATATAATATTAAATCACAAAAATAAAGTAACAATATACCACAAAAATGTGTTAACCCGGGAGCATCATGAATTGTCCATGATAGTATTCCATGGAATTGAAATTGTCTTTGCCCTATTGGTCTAGAGATGTCATACATAGTGACGCCAACCCATAACTTCAACAACTCATCGTTGAGAGGCTTAATATATACGTTCATATCTTTAACATGGCACCTACCTGATTGGTTCAACCTACTACATGATTAATTATACTTATCTAGATGTCATGATATATAAAAGAAATAATTACCATGCACAAAACAAAGAAATGAAATATTTTGTCATGCTTTAAAGAAAATAAAAGATAATTAAATACTTGGAACAATCATTGCCAACATCGTGTGCTCTCTCTTGATTGACATCCAAGGAGGAAGGTTATTGTTTATAACAAAAACATGCCACACTGAGTACGTAGAACAAAGCTCTCCAAATGGATTGACACCATCAACTGCCAACGAAAGTCTAACACTACGAGGTTCTTCTTTAAAAATTGGCCACTTTTATTCGATGTAGTTCAATGCAGAACCATCTGTAGGCATTCGAAGAACATCGTTTCGACTTCTTCTCTTTGCATGGAAATACATAAACTATGCTATACTTTGGCACTTGAACAACCACTAGAAACGTGGAATTGTCATAATATAACGAAGAACTTTGCGAGACACCTTCTTTGACGCTTTATCAGTTCAATATCTACTTATTTGACATTGTGGGCATTCATTTTCTAATTCATATTGTCCATAATATATGATATGATCATTAGGACATGCATCAATAGCCTGATAGTCCATTCCAATTTCTTTCATAATCACAGATATTTCTTGATATGTGCGTGGAAAAATATTTGACGTCGGTAATAGAACATCACCTAACAACCTACAAAATTCTAAACAATAAGTCAATGTAAACAATATTAATCATCAATATATCATCCAATATACTAATTTAAAAATTGGAAAACAATAGCAATATAGGAAAAAATTGAACCTTTTAAGTATTTATGAACATGCAGGCATAAATAATTAACAAATTAAATACCTTAGTATCTATGTGAGACATGTGTTTGATAAACCATTCAAAACCTTTAGGTTCACCAACAACAATATAACAGATAAAAGATTTGTTGTTGAGCCTTCATAAAGAGGTTGACGTGACTTCTCGAGTAGAGGATCAACATCATGACTATCATCCTGGTTGTCCCCATCCATTGGAGAAAATGTGTCTTGGATCAATCTATGTATCTCATCTTCCTAATTTTAATCACTAATTTTATCTCCATCCATATCATCATTAATAACTTGATCAACAACTGTAATATTTTGATCTCGAAGTTCATCTCCATGTAAAGTAGTATTTCTGCTAGTTCTTGGCAAATAACTCTCTGGAGGTCGACACTTTCGGGGCATCGTCTATATATTTAAAAACAAAATAGAAAAATTAGTGTGTATAGAAAATATAAAAATCCCGATAAGAAATATTACTAAAATTCATGACATACTGATTATTACAGATCAGAATACATTAAATATTGAATCCTCTTACCAAGGGACAATATTCATAACCCCCTTCGACGTGCCCCTTCTCCCTACAATGTCTTTGGGCTGTTGTTATTAAAAGTCTTCTATTTTGCAAGCCTCTGCAATCATAGCAAGGGAAATAACATTTTCCATCGCCCCTCGCCTCTAATGCCACTCTTAACTGAGCAAGATTTCTGTCATTTTCGTTCATTGTGACAAATCCTTGTCCTAACAAGTAATTGTCTTACCTACACCATACCAAAAATTAAGTTGTCAATTTTTTATATTTTGGCTACTCCTTTCGATTATGATATGTTTATTTACAGTGACCTACATCTTTATAATAAGGTCAACATATTTATAATAAGGTCATATGTGTACAAATGTTTTCTTTATATAATAACGACATATATACCTAACATAAGTTTAGGGTTAGTGTTTGTGTATATTATTAGTGCCTGCTAAAGCAAGGAATATAACAATCAATTACTATCATTTCACCAATTAGGGTTGAGTTTCAAGAGCAATTCCATATCTTTATCAATGAAAAGAAAGAGAGATTATAGCTACAATTGAAGGGAAAAGGGTATGTGGATTCCATAAACCTAGAATATTATGGAATCCACATACCCTTTTCCATATAATATACTAACTAGATCCAAAAACCAAAGACATGAAATATGGTACTACACATATTATAATATATTATCAAGGAAAAAACAAGCTAAATGCAAATTGGAAATTTGAAAAAAAATTACAAATTAAATGAGTACATCAATAAAAAATAACATACTAACCTTGCAAGTTCAAAATCTGAGCTATGTAGATCGAGAATTGGATTTGTTCAACCGGTGGGTGATGGAAAAAATAAACAACTCAAACAAAATCCAAGAACAGTGTCGCAACTATAGAAATTGTGTCACAAAGTCTCTTAAAGTCTCTTATATATAGATAAAATAGTCAACTAGCCGTTAACACCGACCAATGAGATAGGAAAAATTTTCGTCGCTATTGCCACGAAAATCTCAACTAGGTTAAATTAAGATTTTCGTGGATATTGCGACGAACTTTCATGGAAATATCCACGAAAATCCCACCCTCCTTAAAAAAATGATGAAACTAGTGGAAGCGTGGAAAATTTTTGTGGAATAATCCGCCCATATGTAGTAGTGGCTAGACATCCACACCTCGATCAGAGTCTAGAGATGGTGGCAGAGATGAGACTCATGATGATGTGGTTGACATGGTTTCATTTCCTGGAGCTAGCCATGTGACAAGCATGGGGACCCTTCCGTGCACATTTTTGGTCAACGATGGACTTCCATTAAAACAATCAAGACTCCCAGGCAATTTTAATTCATATTTTAATTGTTTAATGTTGTCTTTCTCATACATAAATCATCTAAATTATTAATTTTAAATTAGTGATCATGTGTTTTTGTGTGTAGGAAACGACCTTTTTTATAGGCACCTAGAGAGAAAGGCCTTGATGATTTTTGGGGCAACCTTACGCATGAGGTGGAATTGCCAGAATTCCAACCTCAAAAAGGAACTTATGGATTATATTGAAGGCCTCTTTGGAGTAGATACGTTCAATAAAAAAATGATCACCTATGTAGCTGGTGAATATTTAAAATATACGTGGGATGTTTATAGATGAGGCTTGGCAAGAAATCCTAGGTATGAGCGCCCTTCATCAATTCTAGAGAGGGAGTGGAAGGTGATCATTGATGATGAAAAAGAGAAGATTTTGAAAAAATCAGGAGAACAATAACTAGTACACCAAGGTAAATTACAATATTTTGATTTCAATACCATCTTTATTTTTCTTTAGATCTAAATAAAAGTGTGGTTATATATAACATACTTGAAAATTTTGATGATAGGTTGCCTGACACTTCGAAGGCAACCAAAGAAAGGATTGTCAAACATGTCTAAAAAAATCTAGGCCAGGGAGGCTACTCGAGGTTACAGTCATGAATCGTAAGTACCCAAACATCTTAAGAATATTATTTGTATCACCTTACAACTTTCAGGTAATTGCAGCCAAAAACATTAAAAACCCATACCCTTATGCAATGCAGGGTGACAACTTCGGAACTGAAACCATGGAGTAAGACCTCCAACTTGGTTACAAGTATGGTTATAAAGCCGTGGTTGATCGTAGGAAAAGCATGGGGCAGACCCCAAGATCCAATTTGTGGGATAAGGTAAATAAAAATCAGTCCACATTAACCTTTCATTACTTATAAAATACATAAATGTTTGATATCGCCCATAATTTAATGTCTTACTTTGTTTTAATCAGGGGAGCAACACTATCAATGAAACCATTAGTACTGGACAACAGAGCGTTGATAGTGAAACACAACCAAAATATCATGGTGCTCCCTAGCAACCCCATCCCAGTGAGGTGCAATCCCAAGATGTTCCTGTGACTAAGGCCCACGACGGTAAAATGTTTATATATTAATCATATACTTAATAATTCCGTACTTATAAATTTTGATGTTTCAATGGTAGAGAATGTCATAGTTGATCCTCCTCGACCTAGAGATTATATGAACAGGTCGAAAACCATTCCAACGGTGCCGGCTAGAGGACCAGGTAAATAATTACATTGCAGAGTTTTGTTTTTAATATTACTGAACTACTTCAATGATATTTAAAAATTGACCATATAAATTTAATATTTTTTTATTTTTGTAGGTGATGGCCCCTCACAGCAGCATCCATGTCATGGGTACAAGACCAGACGTACTCGGCGTGAAAGGACTGAAACAACATCAGTTGTTGAAGAGCACCGATTAAACAAAGACATGGAGATGGATGAATTACTTAAGACATGGAAAACACAAAAGAAGACTAAAAGAAATTCATGATGTCCTGTAATAATTTTATAAGACAGTTAGATGTACATTATATAGCTGAACATGTAATTCTGCATATAATGCATTGACATTATGGGTACTTTTTCATCTGATAATATACACAAGACTATTTCTATGGCTTGTATATATCTGTGAATGTAATTTTGTTATACACTTAATGATAATTTCATCTTCTCTTATAAGAATTGGTGTCTACTTGGTGTTTACAATCTTATAAGACATGTGCATCATCTCAATCTTCATGTCTATAATATGTGGAGGGTTATTCAAGGTTTCTAGACTTTCTTCATATTTTCCTACTTTAATCTTCTCATGGTGATGTTAATCCATGTAGATTTTCATGATATAAACACTCATTGTTATAATTTTAAATAAATTCAAATCTTCACTTTGTCGATTAGAGGGCACAATAATGGCAACAATGAGAGAGTTTTGACCATATGTCAATTAATTTGTCCCTTTAAAAAAACTTCATTGATGTGCAAGGGAGCACTGTGTCTATGAGAAAAGACCCAATTTATCCCCCACATATATTCAATAAGGTGTGTGGGATAAACAGACCCTCAAAACAAAAAACAAATCACTCCAAGTGAAGATTTTGCATAACTCCAAACCATCTGCATCGTTGGAATTTCCTTCACAATATTTTGTCCTCAATTGTGTTACAAGAAAATTCAGTGGGTTGACCCAGTTTTGTGTTTACATTGTCCATATTGACCTTTGGATGGAGAAATTTTGTGGAGAGGTGAGTTAACCTTGGTATAATTTGGGATTTCTACTTCATAGATATTACCTTACCTAGGTTCCAAACTTGAGAGTGAGTTAGATTATTCTTGATACCCACTTGATGCTTGGCATATCCGTTTTTTGGATGATGACCACACACAAGGGAAGGTTTCCATATGTTGGTAAGCTTCTTGAATGGTTGATTTGGATATTTTATTTCACCTAGCAGCCACATCCCTTAGTTATCCAATAGGGTAGGCATGAATATGATCTTTAAGCAGTAGTTAGAATGATTTTTTTCCTTCCATTCATGTTTTCCTTTCTTTTATGTGTTTACTTTCATGCATTGCCTAATTTTATTGATGCATTTGACTTTCCTTAGAATAATTTTTTACATGTGTTTTCCTGCTTTACTTTCATGTTTATATTTGGTGAAGGTTTTTTTTTTTGTGCCAAGTATTTTTTTATTTCTAACTAGGGTGGTAGATTCACCCCAAATTTTGTTTCATTTGCCAAGTTATATGGTGTGTAGGTCATAGGTCTACATATATTATGGAGTTCTCATACATTCTCACACATAGTGCATGCCCACGAGTAGGAGTCAGCTGTTACCCCATGAGGGGTGACACATTTTTTGATACACTAGCAAGGGTTTCAAGTTGTTGCTTGCATGATTTGTCATGCTCATATTCCCTAGATCTAGATAGAGTTCTTCATGATCTCCACCAAAAACATGATCGTGCTAGCTTAACTATGGTGTAACTCACTTTCATGCCAACTCCGCAGATGATAGAGGCATTGTTGTACAGTATGGCATGGCTCCTATTTGCTTCGTTTGAAATTCCATGTATCAATACTTATTTGGAAACGATTATGTAACTTATTATCTCATCATAAAGTGGTAAACACTTAATGATTGCCTAGTATCATTTCATAACATTACGTGGTTTTATGACTTTCCTTGTAGTACCTTGGGGAACATGTTTTATGTTAGAAGTGTGTCATCTCTTGTATTAACCTATACCATTGGGTTATTAGGATATATATCATCATCCATATCCCAACCATGCTAATCATCTTCCAACTCCCAAGTGTTATTCATTCCATCCATATCAAAAATTGCATCTTGGTAATGTATGATTTTTCAAAGGTCAAAAGGAAAGGTCAAATTGATAAAGCCCAAGTCAATAATCCAATAAGGAAAAGAGTTGAAGAGATAAAGTCAAAATCCAAATATAAATATTTAGCAATGCTCCCTCACTATGAGGCCAATGCCCCTAGTCTCTAGTTTGTCTATGAATATCTAAATAAAAGGAACTTGTTTGATAGAAAAAACATTAAAAAAAACAATTCTTAAAGGGGTAGTAAGAAATAATGTTAAGGATGGTAACTCAATGTTAAGCTATCTCTAGAAGGATATTATATGTAAAAACCCTAGCTAAATAAAGGTGGATGAATAAATAAATGATTGATAAGACTTGTGCATGTCTAAGACGTTGAGGGTCATCACATGAACTCATTCCCCATTCCTTTTCATCATTATTAATTATTTTTTCCTATATTTCACCTAGGTGCTTAGGAAATATTTTTTGTCTTAAGACTTGATGCATGTATAAGGGTCAATATTGTTCCCCTTGGTAAGACTTAAGAAAATATTAAAACAACCCCCTTTTTTATGTTGTGCTAAGAGATGTCGCCGGGTGCTACCAATTAATGGCTTGCTAAGAGTCTAGACTCATCACTTCAAGTGGGTATTGTGCATTGGGATACATGTATTATTCTTCAAGATCCATGATGCTACATTTGGATCCATGTAATCATATATGATCATATCTACATACATTGAGATCCATACCATTTTCCTTGGGATTCATGTCACCGCATTGGGATCCATGACAGTGCATTGATCCATGAGAGGGATGCCATCTATTTGATATAAAGATCACACATATAAATATATTTGATATGTATATGTTATCTATTTTAATAACATATCCATATCAAATATATATTGTTACATATATATCTTTTGGTTGACTCATTGAATTTCTCCTATGCCAAACATTCATCAAAATATGTTTTTTTCACTATGTTAAGTTATTCTAAAACTAGAACTTGTCTTTATTGGACAAGACATATTCTCTAGATGTCTTATTATAACCATAAAAAACTCAATTTAATGGATTATTCTTCCTCCTAGGTTAATGCCCCCTTGAATGTGAAAATAAGACATTCAGATAATTCTTTCAACAAAAGGCATTCTCTATTCTAGCATACTTGAATTTTTGAATGTAGATAAGGGCCTATTTGGATGATAGACTAACTATAAATATCTGAGGGTAACTCTTGATTGGATGTGAAACTCCATATTTGTACTCTTGAAATCAAAGCTAGATGGTGCTTGATCACATGCAGAGCGATCTACCCATACCTTATTTACTTAAGAGAATTTCCCTTTGTGAAATTTTTTCAAGAATTTAATGAACTTCATAGCCTATAATATTCTTCCAATACATGCCCCCTTTCTTCAAAAATAAAATATTATTTTTTTTGCTCAAAAATAAAATTTTAATTTTTTAAAAATAAATCATTTTCGTCGCAATTTTGACGCACTATAGAAATCCTGCGACGATTTTTCTATACAAACCACAAAAGTGTTCATCTCAATTGTGACAAACCATATAAATCCTGCGACAAATTCACTATACAAATCACGATAGTTTTCGTCTCACTTGTGACAGCCGGAACAAATCCCTCAACGAATTTGTTATACAAATCACGACTGTTTTCGTCTCAATTGCAACAACTGGTACAAATTTTGCGACGAAATTGTTGTACAAACCACAAAAATTGTATAGCAATTTTGTTGTTATATACCTTGTGTTTGTCGCAAACGTGACGAACTCTTTGAAAGCTAATTTGTCACAATTTATTCACTTACTTTGCCTATATTATCGAGTTTGCAATGATTTCCCTCTTGTGTCGCTCTTTCGATGAATTTTTTACTTTGTCATATTGACGACGGTATTTTTTTTTTGTCGCAATTGTGACAATGTCCCTACTATCGTCACTCTTGAGATGTTAATCAAGGATCATTGCACGTGCCACGTCACATGAAACAATGTTTGGGAGACTCAAGATTCAAAAGGAGAAAGCATGACTCGAGGCCAAAAGGAAGTTGAAGTGATCCAAAAGACAAAGGGACGATTTGGGTAAAAACTCATTCTTGGAGTGAAGGAAAATTGTTTCAGAGCCGAGGAGGATTTTTAAAAATAAATGGAGTTGGATTTTGAAGGATTTGGTGAACCACGAAGTAAGGAAATTGTAGAAGGTGGATTGGAGAGAAAGATTCAAGGTTGGGTGAGCATGAAGGAAGAGAGAAACAAAATATTAGCTCATACACGCATACCATTACCCTCTAGATGATTTCGTAGTGGTTTTGAGACATGAAAACAACAATTCATGGCTATGATTTAGTCTAGGAATGATGTAATATAGAAAATCTATTCTTTGCATTTAATTAACAAACGAATGGTATTGAAATTTGTGGGTTTTCTGGTTTTTTAGTTTCTAGTGGATTTCCTTATTGTTTGGCAAAAGTATTTTTGTTTTGTTATTTCATTGTGTATTCTGTAGAAGGGTGAGTGCTTCAATTGTGTGTGTGTTGTAGCTAGTTCACTATGCATTATGTGTTATCAGATCCCATTTCTTCTCTGACATTAGCACCTAATCTTCTTATGTGAGACATGGTACAAAATACTTGTTCATGGTGGTTGCTCAACAAGAGTGTTGAAGGTGAATTTGGGTTACATAAAGAGTGCAAGTTCTATGGATGTTGGTGAGAAAAATACAGCTTGGTGGAATGTCATTTTGAAGGAGAGGAGCGGGAAGGGGAGGTGCAGGAAATTGGGAACTGGAAAATTTCAGAAGAAGAATAGAGGAATTGGAAAATCAAGGGAATGGAGATGATGAAGTGTACTCAGAGCCAGAAGAAGAAATTGAATATGAACAAGATGGTGATGAAAGATACCCAACAACTAGGTTGATTTCGTATTTGAGTAATAGGGGTAGTGCAATGGTTGAGGTTTCCTGTTATGATGATAGTCCGAGAGATGATGTTCTCATTCACTAGATTGGATAACTCGAAAGATATTTTGAGTAGGAAAATGTTCAGGATCCAAATAGGGTAATATTTGTTGTTACAAAACTGAAAGGCCATGGAAAACTATGATGGGATATGTTGCAGAAGGATAGAGTGAGTAAGAGTTGGAGAAAATCAAAACTTGGAAGAAGATGGTTACCAATATTAAAGAGAAATTTCTTCCTGTTGATTACCAACAAAATTTGTCCCGAAAAGTCCAGAACCTCAGGCAAAGGGAAACAACTATTCACAAATACACTGAAGAATTATTTATGTTGTCACTCAGAGCAGGCCTCAAAGAACCAGAATTCCAACTAGTTGCAAGGTATGTAAATGGGTTAAATATTTAATCCAAGAAGAAATGAGCACACACTATTTCTTCATTGTTGATGAATCTTATCAAGTTTCCATGAAGGTAGAAGAAAATATTGAGAGTCAAACACAACCTAGAGGTAGAGGAAGTGGTAGAGTTGGGAATGCTAAAGGCAACAAAAATGAAGAAGAATATGTCAGTGGTCAAGGTGAGGAGGAAATGGATTTGGTAGAGGAATACTATTTGGAAGAGGAAAGGGTGGGTATGTAATTACTTGTTATCACTGTGGTGTAGAGGGACATAAGAAGTATGAATGCCCATAAAGGAAAACTTCGGGGAGAAGAGGTGAAGCACGGGCACAAGTCACACAGGATGATGAAGCTTCAGTAGTTGGAGAAAATATGACCATTCTTCAACAAGAACAAGGTGATAATTTTTTGTTCTGGAGAGTGTTTCTTAAATCTGAACAAAAAGAGGAAAAGGAACTAGAACAATGAAAGAAAGTTTAAAAAAAATGTAAGGTTCAAGGAAAATGTTGTAACCTGATTATAGATGGAGGAAGTATAGAAAAATTGGTATCCACTGAAGTCATGAACAAAATGAACTTGACAAGGTTGAACCATAAGAACCCTTATCATGTTTATTGGTTGAACAAGGGACAATAGGTGATTGTGACTGAACAATGTTTATTGAGTTTTTAAATACAGAGTTTTTTAGGAGCAAGTGTTATGTGATGTGATTGAGATGGATATGTGTCACATACTGTTGGGAATACCATGGTTATTTGATCGAAAAAATCAACATGATGGTAAGGAAAACACATATGATTTCAATAAATATGGACAACGATATAAATTAACACCAATGTTGGAGGATACAATAGAATCAACAAGAAATTGTGATGATATAAACACAAGCATCAACAAAATCATGCTATGTTTTGCTAAAGAATTTTTATAGGAAGAAAGAAAATCAACATTTCGTTTAGTAGTGATTCTGAAAGAAGTGAAAAGTGTAGAGAAGCCAAATGTTTTATCTACAAGAATAAAGTTGTTGCTGGATGAATTTAAGGATATTATTTCTAATGATCTTCCAAAAGGATTTCCTCCAGTGAGAAGTATTTCTCATCAAATTTATTTAATTCTTGGAATGAATTTACCTAATAAAGTGCCTTACAAGATGACTCCAACAGAGAGTGAAGAGGTGAATAGACAAGTGCAAGAGCTTCTTGATAGAGGACTGATTAGAGAAAGCCTAAGTCCTTGTGTAGTACCAACAATGTTGACTCCAAAGAAAACAGGGGAATGGAGAATGTGTATTGATTCACGTTCTATAAACAAGATCACTATCAAGTATTAGTTTCCATTTCCCAGAATGGATGACCTTATGGATTTCATGAATGGTTTAGAATATTTTTCAAAAATTGATTTGAAGAGTGTTTACCACTAGATTCGAATCAAAGAAGGTGATGAATGGAAGATTACATTCAAGATTAAAGATGAACTGTTTGAATGGTTTGTAATGCCATTTGGGTTAACTAATGTGCCCAACATGTTCATGATATTGATGAACAAAGTCTTGAATTCATTTTTGGGTAAGTTTGTGGTTATATATTTGGATGATATACTGATTTTTAGTGGTAGAAGAACAAAACATGTTGATCATGTGAGAGAAGTGTTACAATGCTTGAAAGAAGAGAAACTATTGATAAACCTGAAGAAGTGTACATTCATGCAGGGAGAGTTAGTGTACCTGGGTTTTGTGGTTTCAATGGAAGGATTGAAAATGGATCCTGAGAAAGTGAAGGAAATCCTTGAATGGTCAACACCAAGATGAAAATTCGATGTGAGGAGTTACCATGGATTGACATGATTTTACTAGAAATTCATTCGAAATTTTAGACAAATATGTGTGCCTATTATAGAATATATGAATAAGGGAGTGTTTCAGTGGACTGCAGTAGCAGAAAATTCATTGGAAGACTTGAAGAAGAGAGTAACAACACAACCAATATTAACATTACCATATTTTAATAAAGTGTTTCAAGTTGATCGTGACACTAGTGGAAAAATAATTGGAGAAGTTCTAAGTCAAGAAGGAAGACCCATTGCATTTTTCAGTGAGAATTTGAACGAGTCCAGAAAGAAGTACTATGTTTACGATCAATAATTTTATGCTATTGTGCAAGCTTTGAGGAAATTGTGACATTATCTACTTCCAAAGGAGTTTGTACTTTTCATGGATCATAAGGCTTTATAGTACATTAAAAACCAAGGTAAGTTGAATCAAAAGCATACTAAATGAGTAGAATTCTTGAAAAGTTATTCTTTTGTGTTGAAACACAGGTCAGGGAAGTCCAATAAGGTAGTTGATGCATCAAGTTGGAGGATAGTGTTACTCAATACGATGTTGGTAGAAGTGGAAATCTTGAACTGTCTGAAGACATTGTATGAATAAGATGAAGATTTCTCAAAATCTTGGAAGGCATATAAGGAGCCTTGGAGTTTAGACATATCACTGTATTTGTACTACCATATCCAAGAGTATTTTTTGTTTAAAAACGAACAGTTCTGTATTCCTAGAAGTTTCATACGGCTGGATCTCATTAAAGAGTTGCATAGTGGTGGTTTAGGAGGAAATTTTGGGATTGATAAGAACACAACTTTGGTGAAGGAGAGATATTTTTGGACCAACATTAATAAATATGTCTGATTTTTTTTTGAAAGTTGTCAGATATGTCAACTAGACAAAGGAAAAATTCAGAACACGGGACTCTATACTCCATTGCTATTACCCAAAGGACCTTGGGAGGATATCACTATGGATTTTGTCTTAGGATTACCTATCACATAGAGAAAACATGACTCAACAATGGTAGTTGTGGATAGATTTTCAAAAATGACACACTTCATAGCATGTATGAAGACTAGTGATGCTAGGGAGGTAGCTTCATTGTTTTTCAAGGAGGTGGTTCGATTTCATGGACTTCCACGGACTATTATTTTAGATCATGATAACAGATTTCTTGGGAATTTTTGGACACTCTCGATAAAGTTAGGCTCAAATGTTTTATACAGTTCAACACATCATCCTCAAATGGATGATCAAAATGCAGTAGTGAACAAGAGTCTAAAAAATTTGTTGAGAAGTTTAAGTGGAGAGAATCCTAGTCAATGGGATTTGGCATTATCCCAAGCTGACTTCACATATAACGATTTAGTGAAAATATCTACGGGAAAGAGTCGATTTTAGATATTTTATGGACGGTCACCAAAAGGTGTGGTAGATTTGGTTGCATTTCCATATTTGGAAGGAAAGAAGAGTGTTGATGTGAATGATTTTGTGGAAAGTATGCATGGATTACAAGAACATGTAAAGAAGAAATTACAAACTAGTAATGACAGTTATAAACAAAGAGCATATTATCATAAGAGGCAGAATGTATTCCGAGAGGGTGAGACAGTCATGGCTCACTTGAGGAAGGATCAATTTCCTCTAGGCACATACAATAAACTCAAGTACAAGAAGATAGGTCCATGTAGAATTATGAAAAATATCTCTGATAATGCTTATTGGTTGGAACTTCTAGAGAAGTTTGACATATCTCCTACATTCAATGTTGTTCACCTTTATGAGTTTCATGAAGGGGAAAAAAGAGCATATGAAGGTACCCTCAGTGAATGGGAACACCATTTTCCAATTAAGTCAAAATAGAAGATTGAAGAAATTCTTGCTACAAGAGTTGGTAAGAAGACTCGCTGGAAGGAGTACGTGGAATATTTGATCAAGTGGAAGAATAAGGGGTAGAGGAGTCATCATGGGTGACTGAAGATCAATTAACACATGTGTAGAAATATTCACCTCAACAGTGATATGCACATGAGATGTAGCTCATGTTTTTCTTACCAAGGGTGTCTAATGCAAGAGCATCCTTGGGCTCAGGCAATCCAGATCACCCAAAAATATTTCTATTCTGCAAATTAGACAATAAGTCAAATAAGGATTGTCTTTGTGGTCCATTTTATTTAGTCATTTTGCTATGAATTTGAACTATTGTTACTCATGCAACTACTCTTGTGTATGTTGAAAATGATGCTGAAACTGCCACATATAGTGAAATTTTACAAGTGTCATGTTGAAACTCCTATTGAAACTGCCACATGTAGTGAAATTTCATAAGTGTCATACTAAAACTCGTGTTGAAACTCGTACTGACACTGCCATGTATAGTGAAATTTTACGTGTCATGTTGAAACTTGTGCTGAAACTGCCATGTGTAGTAAAAATTTACAAGTGTCATGCTGAAACTCGTGCTAAAACTCATGTTGAAATTCCCGTGTATAGTGAAATTTTACAAGTGTCATGATGTTTCTTCACTTACAACATGCTGGCCACACGCATTTGATTTTACCACGCTAGCATGCATTCATGATGAGTCATAGCTACCGTTAGGTAAAAAAACTCATGACTAAAGGTGAAACTGTGACCTAAGGTCGAAAGGAAGTTGAAGTGGTCTGGAAGATAGAGGGACGATTTGGGTAACATCTTGTTCTTAGAGTGAAGGAAAAACATTTCAGAGCCGAGGAGGAGTTTTAAAAAGAAATGGAGTGCGGTGTTGAAGGAGTTGTTTAACCATGAAGTAAGGAAATCATAGAAGGTGGGCTGGGGCAAAATATTCTAGGTTGGGTGACAACGTAGGGAGGGAAAAACAAAATCTCAGCCCATACATGCAGACCATTACCCTCTAGATGATTTCGTAGTGGTTTTTAGCCACAAAATCATGGCTATCTTTTAGCCCAGGCATGATGTAATATATAAAATATATTCTCTGGATTGAATTAATAAATAAATGGTATTGAAATTTGTTGTTTTTCTGGTGTTTTAGTTTCCAATGGATTTCCTTATTATTTGGAAAAAGTATTTCTATTTTTCTTTTCCATTGTGTATTCTATAGCAAGGTGTGTGTTGTAATTGTGTGTGTGTTGCAACCACTTTGATATGCATTAATGTGTTTCAAAAGGAGGTACACAAACTTCCTCCTAATTGAGATATATGTTTTTCCATGGACCTTGTCCTAGGATCATTACCAACATCTATAATACCCTACCAAATGAGTACACTGGAGTTGGTAGAGTTAAAGGTGCTTTTAAAAGAAATGATGGATAAATGGTATGTTAGGCCAAGTTGGTCCCCATGGGGAGAATCAACGTTGTTTGTAAAGAAAAGGGATGGTACCCTGCAGTTGTGTATTGACTACTGACAACTGGACAAGATGACCATCAAGAACAAGTACCCATTTCCTAGGATTAATTACCTTGTTATCATCTTATAATATCTATAGTATTTTCTAATATTGACTTGAGATCAGGTTATCACCAATTTAGGATTAAGGATGAAGACATCCACAAGAAAAATTTTAGAACGATGTATGGGCACTATGATTTCATGGTGGTGCCTTTTGGACTTACCAACACACTAACCACCTTTATGTGTTTGATGAACAACATTCTCAATAAGTATTTGGGCAAGTTATTCGTTGTGTTCTTTGATGATATCCTTGTATATTCCAAGATCAAGGAAGAGCACAAGGATAATCTTATGTTGGTTTTACAGGTGATAAGAGATCACCATATATATACCAAATATCATAAATGTGAATTATTTTAAAGGTAAATCTAGTATTTGGGTCACACAATCTTAGAAGAGGGAGTGGCTATAGATCCATAAAATATCAAGGAAATCATGGATTTTCCAGCTCCTTGAAATGTAGCTGAGGTAAGATCATTCATGGGATTATTGGGATATTACAAGAGGTTTATTAATGTATTTTCAAAAAATGGCTATCTCATTACCCCATTGCAGAGAAAAGGGATGAATTTTGTATGACCGGTAGAGTGTGAGGCCAACTTTCAAAAATCGAAAAACCTCTTGATCAATGCCCTATATTAAAGATTCCAGGCCTTGGAAAAAAATTCTTAGTCTGCATTGATACTTGCAAGGAGGGACTTGGTGGAGTCCTTATGCAACAAGGGCATGTGATTTGTTATGAATCAAGGAAATTGAATGATCATGAGTAGAGATATGTCACCCATGACTCAAAGCTTGCAACCATTTTGCACATTCTAAAGATGTGGAGACATTACCTACTTGGAAGGGGATATGTATTGATGACATATCACTTTGGATTGAATTATATGTTTGATCAACCACAATTGAATTCCTGAAAGGCCAGATGGATGGCACTAATCAATGAGTTTTATTTTGAGATCAAGAATACGAAATGAAAAGAAAATTGAGTGGTAGATGCACTTAGCTTAAGTGTGAAAACAATGTACCTAGATGCAATAAGAGTATGTAAGTGTGACATTAAACAAAGAATCATAATTCTCTTGCAAAGCGATGAGCATTTTAAACTAGTGAAATACATTTTGCAACAAGATCAAAACTTTAAGAGGTATGAGGAATACCATCTCATAGAAGATGAGTCATTATTGTATAACAAGAGGCTATATATACCTGATTCAGTAGAAATGAAACAACTCATAATGGATGGTTTCATAGAAGGCCTTATGTGTGCCATATTGGTTATCAAAATATGATAACAACAAGAAGACAACTTTATTATTGATATGGAATGAAAAAGGACGTTGTGAAATACATTGTAAAGTTCCTAGAGTGTCAAAAGATCAAAGTTGAGAACAAGCACCCCAAATTATTGTTGCAACCATTTAAAATTACATAATGGAAGTGGGTGATTATCTCCATGGATTTCATCCAAGTTTTGTCAAGGAAATCTAAGTAGAACAATGAAATCATGGTAGTGGTGGATAAGTTGAGCAAGGGAACTCATTTTATTCCAATTAAGTCCACTTTTAAAGCTGTAGATGTTGCTAATGTTTTTATGAAAGAAAATTTTAGATTACATAGTATTCCCAAGACCATTATTTCATATCGAGATGTGAAATTCACATCGAATTTATGGAAAGGACTATTTGTGGGTTTTTGAATGCAACTAACATTCAACAAAACCTACCATCCTAAAACAAATGGACATAGCAAGAGGGTAAATAGCGTGTTGGAGGATATGTTAAGGATGCATGTCATGCATCAACCCAAGTGATGGAAAGGGTATATACCTCTGGTAGAGTTTGCCTACAAAAATGGTTATTAAGATTCATTGAGGATGAGCCCATTTGACGCTCTATATGGCAGGAAATGTAGAGTTCCAATTAGTTGGGAAAATCCAATGGATAGAATCACGCTTAGAGAAGAATTGTTAAGAGAGATGGAACAGGTAGTGGTCAGAGATAAGAAGAACCTAAAAGTGGCCCAAGACAAATAGAAAAGCTATGTAGATATCAAAAGAACTTATAAGGAATTCAAGGTGGGATATCATGTGTATATCAGGGTGAAAACCAAGAGGAGCTCCCTAAGAATGGGAACTTGTGCCAAGATGGTGCCCCGCTACTGTGGACTGTTTCAAGTTCTAGAAATAATGGGACCAATGGAATACATACTTTCTTTACCACCCATTGTTAAATCTCACAATGTGTTCCATGTATCCTTATTAAAAAAGTATATTCATGATTCTAATAACATTAGTGATTGGAATATGATATGCTAGAAATACTAAGAGGGGGGTGAATCAATATTTAGAGCAATTAGTATTTTTGAACTTGTACTTCAATAAGATCATGTATTCAATTTATATCCAATCAACAATTAACACTATCCAGTGAACAATGAAGAATAGTATAAGAGATACACCACTACACCATGCACAATATATAAGAAGTAATCATGTATTATTGTTCAAAGGAAGTAATTAATTCCAAAGGTAGCTACAACTTCGATTATAAAGGGATGGATAAAACTCCAAAAGGAAGATACAATCCTCCAATATCAAGAGAGGATTGACCTATCCATCCTTTCCCCTTCCTTCCACAAAATAATATATGAGAGATAATAAAACTTTACATTAAATTATCACCATCAACCAACCATCACATAGAACCTGATAATGCTTCTTGTGACTTCTTCAACTTCTGCAATTACTCACTTCTTTGAATAATATGATCCCATAGATAATATTACTCAATTAAATTCTCTGAAACTCCAAGTTTCACTCATTGAATCCTCCCATAAAAGGAGTTATAGAGAAAATGGTATACCTTATTCAATTCTGGTTTATTCAGGAGAGAGAACTTGTACATAATTCCCTGTGCTCAATTTTTAACATCAGATTCTGAAATTTGTACACTGGAAACTAAATCCAGTACTCTTTCCAATGCAATTTTTCTCACTTCATTTGTATTATCTATGAATATGTTATGGTTGTTTTACCCGGAACATCTATTTATGACTAGCTTCAGGACTAGTAAAAAATCCTATCTTCCACATAGTGTATCTCCAAAATTGTAGCAAATAAAGAGACATAATTTTTACCATATGTACCTAGATATGTATTCTCAATAGCCTCTGAATGCCACCATATGAATCATTCTGGGAAAAAGTTATAGCGAAAATTCTAAGATGACCTGTAAATAACATACCTTAGAACACATCACCAAAAGACTTCATCGTCCCTTGAAATTCAACCTTCTTTACTTCAGATTTCCTCAGAAATTCGACTTATATCTCCTTGTTCATTAATAAACTTGTGTTTATTTAAAAAATTAATGTATAATAAGATGTATTTGTACCCTTATGTCACTTCCTTTTAACATTATGGCCGACATGTAGTTTATGATTCAATTCACATTGTCATTTTCAAAAATTCATTTCTCCTCAATCACGAGGATCCATGTGACATGCCACATACCACTGAAAGCGGCATGAATTATGCTATCCATCCATGGGTTTTGTATCTGCATGTGTAATTTCCTTCATGTCTATCTACTTCGATCATTTATGGGGTCCAAAAGCCAATGGCTAGGGTTGACATCAATGACAACAACCAATCTTCCAACAATCTCCCCCTTTGTCATTGATGGAAACACTCATGCTCCCCTTGTCATCATGAACCCAATTTCTCTTCCTCTTTAACATCAATGGAAAAGGGTGGGGCTACTCCCCTGATTTCAATAGCATAAGGTGACCTTCTTCTTTGGTGTTTCTCCCCCTAAACATGTGGCACTCAATAATACTTCATCCTTATTTTTGGTCTTTGGGACTTTTTCTTCCTTGGAATCCTTTTGTATGGATTTTGTCTTCTCTCTCTTCTTCATGTCTAGGATATATATGTTGTTATGTCTTCTTATTGTAGTTGCAACCAATCTTCCTGAGTTCTTTTCTTTGATTTTACATTTTTGGGAGTCAAACATAAGATTGTATCCTTGATCACATATTTTTTTGACACTGAGGAGATTATCCTTCATATTTTCAACCAATAGAACTTTTCCTGCTTTTACATTTCCACTTCCAAGATTTACAGTTCCTTTTCCAAGTATTTTGGTAGATGAGTCATCTCCAAATGCAACTTTTCCACCCTTTTTCTTCAAGCTGACAAATTTTCTTTGATCTCCAGTCATATGAGATGAGCACCCACTGTCTATGAACCATTCATATTCTTCTTTGCATTCTTTAGCGACCAATGCTATTCAGCATTTTTCATTATGTGGAATTTCTTTCGTTTTCCATGTTGTAGTTGTTATAGGGACATTTGGCATAGGATTATCTTCCTTCATCTTAATGCAATCTTGTGCTTTGTGACCAAGATTATTGCACTTGTAGCATACAATATTTTGATCCATTAATGGGTCAAATGGATTATAATTTATGTTGACAGGTCTACGAACATTTACATATCTACTATTTGCACCATTCATGTAGCTTGCATAATTATTCCTTTCATTGATTCTATAATTGATTTCCTTGTGTCAAAAATTTCAACAAGTATAACAATGTCCAAGAAAGAAATTTTGATACCTGGGAGTAAATGATCTTCTTTGTGGTGTGGTCCATCTGGGTTCACGATCTATTCTTCTGTAGTTTCCTTCATAATGATTTCTTCCGTACCTTATGGGAGAAGATCTTCTTGATGTCTCATTGCTTATGAATTCTAGTCTTCTATATTGTTGTTCAACTTGATCTGGAGTGTTGGTTTCATCATTTTCATCTTCCTTCTCTTGTTTTGTTGTCTTCAAATTGTCATTGTATCGTAGTCCTTTCCTGTCATTTGGAGATCTTTGATTGCTAAGGATATCATCTAATTTTTCAGTTCTTTTTTCGAACTTCTTCAAATTTTCTATTGTCAATAGTAGCTCCCCTTTTGTGTGATCCAATTATGCTTTCAATTTATCATAATCTTCTAATTGTTCCTTCAAGCTACCAATGATCTTTTCAAGATTGTAATTCTCTTCTTCACAACTACTCAATTCACCTTTTAGTATTATGTTTGCATTTCTAAGCTTGCTATTTTCAGTTTCAACATGCTTCAACTTTTCAAGATTCTCATCTTCTTGTTCACTCTCTACATTGTCTTT
>JASDQU010737888.1:94087-104320 GCA_032191745.1 Picea mariana
TTTAATAAAGTTGCTGGAAATGAAGGGGAGGAACACACAAGGCTATGGAGTCAAAATTATGAAAGTGAATGAAAACAATGACTAGCCAGTAGAACTCTTTAGAGGATAAGGCTAAATGAGGCAATGAATCTGAGTTATATTTGAATTTAAGTAGAGTGTAGTAAGATAGAGAAAAAAAATAACTACATCAGAGCATTATGGAAATGAATTCTGAATTAGCTAAGAAGAAACGTACACTGTTTTAAATTGCTTAAGCCAAGAGCATCACAAGATGAATTCTGGGCCTTTAACTTTCCAATTTAAACAGAAAAAAATGTAAATGGAATAAAAGATCTGAGGAAATCCATACAATGAAGGAAGACAAAAATCATATCACCACCATTAGAATCTTTTCATAGAGAATTCAAAAGATTCTGTATATATATTCAATTCAGCTTCAGAAAATTACAATAGAGTTAGAAACATAACCAAAAGGTGATCTTGCACTTCTACCAACATTAATTCATTCAAATTCCCCAGTATTTATACAATTCGATTACAATGGTTGAAACCGAAACGTTTCAGCTTCTAAAACTAATTATAGTAATTTCAACTGATAGTCTCAGTATATAAATCGATTTACAATGATTACTCAAAAGACGTTTCAAAATCAGGAATGGATTTCTCTGACTGCTCAACTTCGTTTATGACATCTGGCATGTCCTGATCTTCTGTTGAACTTGTTGGTTTGGTGACACCTTGAGGTCACTTACTGGATCCGGGAAAACTATATTTCATCTTTCCTAGCCACACGATCTCCTTCCATTGTGAGTCAGAAGGAATATCGTAGTCCATCATCTCCTTAATCAAAATCTCTAGGTCAATGCACATGGCGTATGACATAATCGGCAAGCCAATCTTCAATGTTTTAAATTGATTCAAAATTTCAAAGTCTGTGGCCAAATACTCTACCAGACTTGGGCCTTTTAGACTTTCTTCCATAGCTTCAAATTGGGAATGGTCCATCCTACACTGAATGAGGAGAGAATTGTAGTCTTCTTGATTGTATAATGAACCTTTGTCATCCCAAAATGGTGGGATGCCCTTGAAAAAAAATTGTTCAAACGTGTCTTTAAACTCTTGTATGTTGTGCTCCATTTTCATAGCTTTGTTTTGAACCAATTTAAGCAAGTTGTGCTTGGTGATGATCCTACTGGCCCAGATGATCAACGCAATTCTGTCCTTTACCCCAATAGTCTGAAGATCAATAGTGGACACATAATTTAACAAATCAATAGCGTTCTGGGCCCATTCCGAGGGTTTCTTGGCTAATGTTTCATTTACAACAGTACACCTACTTTCTGGTCGTGGTATCCAAGTTGTCTTTGTCATTTATAAAATTTAGATAAACCCTGAACTTAGCAGCCTCTGCAGCAATAACATCCCAGATCACATGTTTAGCTTCTTGTAATAGTGTTTTACCTTTTAACCTCGTTCTCAGCTTGCTTACTCTCTCTTGCAAATCTTGATTTTCCCTTTGGAGTGGAGTCATCTTTTCATCTTTTTTTTTCATCTCTTGTTTCAGTTTTTCCAAGGCCACCTTAAGGATTTTGATTTCCCCTGTCTGTAAACTCACTTGGGACATGGCTTGAACTAATCCATCAGTGCTCGATCTAGCTTTTTCATTAGCAAGTACAATGACAACCATATCTGATGTTGTTACTTGTCCTTGTAACCAATTCTCTTTCTCCTTTTCCAGCTGAAACACTTTATCTTTGTAATTTAGTGCTTCTTGTATGAACGTCTCTTTCTCTTGCTCTAGAGAAGTTAGCTCTACTGTCTGTGGATGGTCTATGGAGGACATCTTCAGTTTCTTCTTTAGGATTTTTATCATCTTATCTTTATTATCTAAAGAAGCCTTTACTCCTCGAGGGCCTTTAGATTCCAATCTTTTGACCTGTGTTTTCCAGGCCTTATTGGATGCTTTATCTCGCTTCAATTGTCCATCTAATTTGAGTGCATGTATTGTCAGTATTGAAACCCTCAGACCTAAAATCAGGTAGTCTGAATATATCGCTGACATTCCTGTGGAACTTTACTTTTTCCGGGGCACCAATATTTTCATAATGCATCTTGATTTTAGACACTTTATCATCATCAACCATTGCTATGTTAAATGTCATTCTTTCCACATTCCTGACTGAGAGCAGGGAAGCCTTATGCTGAGAGATATTCTCTGCCTCTAGAAACATGTCTCTTATTTCACTATTGTCCATACTTCCCTTCACAATATACTGGTTCATTAAGTCATCTTTGGATTGATAAAATTCTCCAGGTGTCTTGCTAAAGATATGTTTTATGGTGCTGAAAACCCTCGAGATACTTTCACTCTGTGGCATGCTTCCTGTACCAGCCTCCTCGTTCTTGGTTTCACTTTCCACCATATCCATGCTCATTTTCTCTTTAGTTTCTTCTCCTTTTAGGTCCACTACCTGAGAATATGGTGTGATTTTCATTTTCTTGAGAATATTCTCTGACTACTGGCACCTAGTGCCTCTGAACTACTCCTCTTGTGATAGATGCTCTCCTTTGGGGATTTAATAATATAATTCGGAGAAGTTTTCTGTGTCTGGACCTGTTGAGGGGAAGACTCTATCTATTGTGTATGATCAGGTTGCAAAGTGATCTCCATATTTGTGCAGACTTCCAAGTTTGCCAATCTATCAAATTCTTCAACTTGCTCATGTTCGTAGGGGCTTTGTCTGCTCATAAGCCTTCTCTTAGATATGATCTGGTGTGGGTCATATCTCCTTCTCTATAACTATGTAAACCCAAATTCACTGAGTTTGTCTTGAATCTGACGTTAAAAAGACCTGGTCTTTACCACAAGGGGCCCCACCATGAAAGGGAATTTTAAATTAGATGCCTTGTGCGTCTTCAAGAAATGCTTTGTCTCTGAAATAATCCTTTGTCTGATGAACTCTAAGGAAAAGATTTTGGGAGTCAAAAATACTGGTAAAAGGTAAGTTCCTTCTTGATATCCATATACCCAAATCACAGTAGATTGTATGAACAACATTCAATCTCCCACCCTGCTCTCTGGATTTGGTTGTAAAAATATTTTCATCTCTTCTAGAACCCTTGGCAGGTTTGTGCCGAAGATAAGAATATGCACCCTGGACATGATCTTATTGATGAAAATAAGCATGGTGATCTCATTATACTCAGTTGATATGAATGTAGTTTCAGGGAATTCGGTCTTGTTCGATTCTAGGAACATTCTCAGCAAGTGAGTGTAGTATCTGAAGTGTCTTAATGAATTGAAATTAACCAACTATTGATGCATATTATCAGTGATGAACCTGTCGAAACTGATACAAACCGACTGACTAGACTCTGACATAAAGAAGTTCAACATGAAACCCAACATGAATTCTACTAAAAACTTGTCGTTATCCAACCCTGAAATTTGACTAAGCAGGGAACAAGCCCACTGGACCTCAATAATCATAATGTTTACATTGATAGGTAATGACAGACTTTCATAATGGAGTTCAGGTTTGACAATGGTTTGCAGAAACAAGGTTTTTACTTCTGAGGGGCATTCTTTGTAGATTGTGATCATTTTTTCTTCCTTGAAGGGATTTGACACTGCGGGGGAAGGTTTTGGTATACTAAGGGTGTGTCGAAGTGACGAACTATCTATTTCTCATAATGCCTCTGACCCTAACTTATTCAAAATGACATTTTGTTCCTACGAATATTGTTCTGCACACCAGCTGACAAAATCTGGGAAAGGAAAAATGAATTCTATGACATAAGGGGTGATGGATGCTTGGGCCACTTCGAGGAAGGGTATACATTTTCCAACATTGTCTAGCAGATTGGATCTGGATACAGAAATGGGTGAGATTATTATTTCTATGTCGAAAACATCAAAGTCCCTGTCAATTAGGGCTTCTTCTCTAGAGGTGAGATCTTGCTCAGTTACAGATAAAATGACAGGGTTAGCGGCCATGGAGAAAAATACCTGTTAAGCGGCAAAGAAAGAATGAATCTAATTTAGTTTTGAGCTTGAGTTTTGAATGGATTATTTACGCCAATTTTCAAACATTTGAATGCTTCAAAATATCATAAAATAATGTCGGGGGACCTCCTTTTATAGGTGCCTATCGATATCGGGGATTGGGTAAAGAATTTTTGAATAAACTTCTTTTCACCCCGATGTACCTCTGAGGGCGCCACACATCCATGAATGAAACCACAATAGTTTTCCCCGGCCCGCCTTTGAATAATTATCCTCCACGTTGCTTCATTGCCTGGTATGTGCCTTAGCCGTTGATCCGGGTTGCTTCAATATCGATGGTACGTCGGGTCCCATCAACTTTCAATATCAAGGGTTGGAGGAAACAATTTTAGGTAGACCGATTTTCACCCCAATGTACATTTGAGTTTACCATGCATCCATGAATGAAACCATGATAGTTTTCCCCGACCCGCCTTCATATAATTAAACTTCGTGTTATTTCGCTACTTGATATGGGTCTAGACCGTTGATCTGGGCCACTTGAAAATCAATGGTCCACTGTGTCCTAACTTTTGTGCCTCCGCTATATTTTTCCCTATGCCTCCAGATGTAGTTTAGTCCCCCAAACCATCATTCTTCCGTAGCGATGTAGCTCTTCACTTAATTTCTAAAACTCGAACATTATCTGAAAATTGTTATGATGGTAACATAGGATCCAACTGGGATGTTATCCTCCCTGCGAGGTAGCAAAGAACTGAAGACTAAGTGCCTACCCATTGGGATGCAGTCTATTAGTGTGATCTGAATCAACTGATCTTTATTCAAAAACCTAAAATCTACCCAACATAGCTTAGGGCCTTCACTTCGGGCTTTAACCAGGCTGTTTTTATTCCAACTTTTTCATGCGCAAAAAACATAAAACGATTATATACTATGAATGGAAGGGGTGATGATGTTTAAACAATTCAATTCTTGAGGAACCCGCCATTCACAGGCCCTCCTCCAGTGAGCTCTCCATTACTCTCCTGTAACAAGTGGGCATTGCTTCCATGGTAAGCTGCAATTTTGAACGGGCCCAACCATAGGTGATCAAATTTCCCATGTTTTCCCTTTTCTTCATTTCTAGCATTCCATTTTAGTACCTAGTATCCTGGTTCAAAGTCATCCACCTTAGTATGTCTGTTGAAAGCCTCTTTGATCTTGTCTTGACGCAACTGGGCATTATTGAAGGCCCTTTCCCTAGTTTTTTGTAAACTAATCAACTCATCACCTCTTCTTCGATCGACGTCAGCGTCCACTTCCTGTTCCCGTAATAGCTTCATTACTGGAAACCCTAATGCAGTAGGAAAAAATTCTTTAGTGCCATAGACGATATGGAAAGGGGATGTGGCAATGGATCTCTTTGGGGATATTCTGTCAGCCCACAGTGCATGGATGAGATTTTTGTGCCATGCCTTTTTATTTTCTTGAAGCAGTTTTTTGATGATTCTGACTAAGATTTTATTTGAAGACTCAGCCAACCCATTCCCTTGAGGGTAGTATGATGTAGAATGACTAAGGGTAATGTTGTAATCACTGAAGAATTTCTCCAATTTCTTAGACTTGAAAGCAACTGCATTGTTTGTTATAATCTTGATCGGGCATCCGAATCTGGACAGAATATTATCCTCTAAAAATTGAATGATAACATCATCTGTATCCTACCTAGTGGGAACTACCTCAATCCACTTAGTGAAATAATCCGTTGCTGTCAAGATCCATTTGCTTTGGGCTGAGGATTTTGGATGTATTTCCCCTATAAAATCAAGACCCCACTGTCTGAAAGGAGCCTCCACTGAAATGGGTTTTAAAGGCAGAGACTACAATTTTCCTTTCCCATCAAAGATTTGACATTCATGGCACTTTGAAACTTCTTTATAAATGTCAGGAAAAATGCTAGGCCAATAAAATCCAGCTCTCAAAATTTTATGCACAGTTGTTTTCCAATAATGATGACCTCCACAGTCACCTTTATGGAACTCTCTGATGATTTTATCTACTTCTCCTTCTATTAAAAAACTCAATAAAATCCCTCCTGGATCTTTCTAGTACAATGATTCATTCACTATACAAAATTTTGCTGCCTTCAATTTCAAGAATCTGGCTTCCGTCTTACTAAATTTAGGAGGACCTTGCAAAATTTTCAACACAAAGATGATATCTTCATACCATGCAAAGTCAAGAAATTTTTGGGATATTTTTGGAGTCACCTTTTCCTCTTCTGATGCACTATGTGACGAATCAACAATAAAGTTTATTCCCAAAAGTTGACAGTTTGTCTGTGCCATCAACTTTTCTAGTCCTTGTCCTTTGATTAAGTTCGTAGGTTTGATCTCAAGATCATAATCTAATAGTACTGCGATCCATTTTCCCCTCTTTCCTTTGGGATCGGGCTGAGTCAAGATGTCTTTTACTGAGCTACTGGGCACGTAAGCAGTAGTGTGAGAATGTAGGATGTAGACTCCGAATTCTTTCCAAGCTTTGACCATAGCATATGATTTCTTCTCCATGATGTCATATTTTAAAAGAGCATCCCTCAATGTCTTACTGTAGTATGCTATGGGCTTTTCAAAAATTTGGTCATCTTTCTGGAGTAAAACACCAACAATTGTGTGTTTTGAGGTGAAGGAGAACAATATGAAATCTTTCTCAAAATTTGGACTAGCCAGTACAGGAGCCTTTGTCAATGCCACCTTGATGTCTTAAAAAGATTTTCTAGACTCGGGAATCCATTTTATTTCATTTCCCTTATTTAGCATGTTGGTGATGTGTTTTATGATTTCAACTAAATTAGGGATGAATCTCCTCAGAAAATTCACTTTGCCCAGGAAAGATTGTACCTCCTTTTTGCTTCTGGGTATGCCAATTTTCAAGATCCCCTCAACTTTGTTGGGGTCTACCTTTATCCCTTCTTTCGAAATGATATGACCCAACAAATTTCCTTCTTCCATGGTGAAATTTGACTTCTTAGGATTCAAAGAGATCCTGAACTTTCCGCATTTTTGAAATGCCCTTCTGAGATGTTTGAGGTGTTCTTCATTTGAGGCAGAATACACAGTGATGTCATCAAGGTATATAACGATGAATTTATCCTTTTCATCAGCAAAAGATATATCCATAGCTCTTTGAAATGTTTCCCATGCATTCATAATACCAAACAACATCTTGGCATACATAAATGTTCCCCATGGTGTGGTAAATGTCGTCTTTTCCTGGTCATTAGGGTGCACCATAATCTGATTATACCTAGAGAAACCATCTAACATTGAAATCCTTTGAGAGCCCACTACCTTCTGTAAAATGTGATCCATTTTAGGCAATGGATAATGGTCCTTTAGAGACACCTTATTTAGATTCCTAAAGTCTACACACAACTAATTTCTCCACTCTTTTTTCGGACTGGTACCGGATTTTACACCCATTTGGAAAACCTCAGGGACACTATGATTTTGGCTTCAAATAGTTTCTTTACTTCCTTTTCTATCAATGGTAGCAACAGAGGATTTATTCTTCTTAATTTCTGTTTGAATGGCTTGTGATCTTATTTGATTGGGATAACATGCTGGATTATACTGGTATCATAGACTTTCAGATCATCATAACTCCAAGAAAAAACATTAGGGAATTCTTTCATTAATTTGACATACCTCTCTTTGAATTCAAGGTTGAGCCTTTTGGACAACTTCATGATCTTTGGATCCTCTGGAGTTCCAATATTGCAATCTTCCACATCCCCTTCATTTACTGTGATCTTAGGACTTCTGACTATGTCATTATTATCAAAAAGTTTCTCTAATGGTACCAGGCCCTTAGGGATGATGTTACTCTTTAGTTGAACGATATCTCTGCTAGCAATCTTATTGTCAAAGTATCCTTCTTTTGTGAAAGCAGTTGCATCCACCTCATTATCACAATATTCATCATCAATGTTTAAATTTTTGAACTCATTCTCCATTTTGAGGAAGCTTTCTATCTGTTTGTCCTTTTTGAAAACTTGTCAGTGCTTCATATTGTCTGGTACTGCTAGCTTGTACTTGACCTCAACTTTGTATCTTTTTTTAGGGAAAATTGGAACTTTGAAAACTGTTGTTGAAGTAACCAAGGCAACAACAACCTGATTCTTTTCTCTTGGAATTGCTGAAAGATTGCATTCTGGAAACTTCTCAAGGAGTTCTAGTACCAGATTCCTATAATCTCTCAACCTAGGATTTTTTTCTTGGTATATGCCTTTGATTTGATTTATAATTAGTTCGTAATCCCCATGTACAACAATTTTTTTGCCACCCAATTCTTCCAAAACTTTCAATCCCAATATTAATGCTTCGTATTCGGCCATGTTGCTTGTGCATTCAAAAACCAATTTGTAAGAACATAATTTTGAGTCTCCTTTGGGATGATTAATCCAAACGCCAACTCCCACTCCTTCTCTGCAGGAAGCCCAATCAAAACTCATCTTCCATATCTAGTCCTCTACATCATCTTGTTACTCTGACAACTCTTCTATCTGCTGATCACACTTGTCTTGATTGGTTATAATAATTTATGTTTCTTTTTCTTCAGAACATAGGTCATTGAAGAAAATGGAAGAACCCAACTCAGTTTCCACTAAATAGATAGGATGATTGCTAGGATGTGATTTTTTTTTGACCATGTATTAAAGTAAAACTTCTCTATACAGTCTTTTGTCTTGAACAAAGACATGGATAGTGGCATAAGACATGTCCATCTGGAGGGTTCCTTTTAATTTTGCAACCCATGACCTGGACAACAACATGCCAAATTTTGGAGGGATATCAGCTACTACTACATCCATCACCATATTCTCTGCTGGGATTTGTGCCAAAGACACCACCAGATCCTTGATCAGGCCAAGGCATTTCACTTTTCTTGAATCGAAGGAGAACATATCTTTATAAGGTCTTGTGACATCGAGGCCCAACTGGTCCATGACCACTTTGGGCATCAGGTTGTGAGACACCCCTGAATCCAACATAGCATTGTGCAGATTCATGTCATGGATTTTTAGACTAACATAGAAAGGATACACTTCTTCAACATCACCATTTTCATCCATGCGTGGGCCAAACAAGATGGTTGGATGATCATCTTGTATATTTAGGGTATTAGAAGTTTGTTTTGTCTTCAACATTTTGATGATCTTCTTTCTGTACTCGCTATTCTTGATCAATTCATTAAATGGTACCAGAATTTTTATCTTAGCCATCTCACTTTCGAAATCAAAAGAGGATGAAGTTTTCTCTACCTCTTTGGTGACCATTTCTTTCCTAGTCAATAATTTCTTCTGAGGTTCTTCTTTCTGCTTCCCCTTTTCCACAATATCCTTTGTAGCAAAATCTTTCGCAATGGAGTCCTTTGTAGCTGAATATTTTGCAATAGAATCTTTTTTGGGCTGAATTGAAGAAGGTATGTTATTCTGAGCTTCTTTGGTGGGATTCCCCCTTGGAGGGTTACCCTTTGGAGGGTTTGGATGCACTTTTTGATTTCAAAGGTTATATTTCATTTAGAATTGCATGATGGCATTTTTCAATCCAGTCTCATAATCTTCCCTTTCTACTGATACCCTTTCTTCTTCATCTTGTAAAAATATCTCACTTGCATCCATGAACTGGTCATGTTCTTCTTTGGTAAAAAATACCTATGTTTCTTTATCATCACAACAATTCATGTCATCTTCAAAATATCCATCATAATCTTCATTCACATAATTATTTTGGAAAGGAGGTCTGATTTGTTGTTCCCCCTTATTTCCTCAGTTCCCCTGATTTGCCTGGTTTCCCTGATTTGCCTAATCTGCTTGATTTGCTTGTTTCCCCTAATTTATTTTCTCTCTTTGTCTAATCTGTGGAATAGCTGGTCTTCTCGAATTTCTGGGTGGACCATCAACTTGTTCTTTGGGGTTAGGCCTATTTCCTAGAGCCATTCTTTCCATCAGTCGTTCCATGTTTCTCATCATTGCTTCAAATATTTCCTTTGATGTTTGTGATGTTGAAGGTTGTGCTTTATCCTGAGCTCTGTTTGTGTCCCTGCTAGCCATTAGGTTCACTTCAACCTCTATGGCCTCGGTCATCATATCATCCAATGTGGTAGATATCCATTCTCTTAATAATAAATAAAAATCACTTTCAAAAGAATCAACATATCTTAGTTGAGCAACTTTGGGGTGGGGG
>JASDQU010737888.1:104358-117282 GCA_032191745.1 Picea mariana
AGCAGGAATTGTATGGTAGACCTTCATGAATCTGGATGAAAACTTCTGCATTGTTTCATCAGGTGATCTCTTCATGTTTTTGTACTCTGTCAACAACTGAAGGGGATTTTTCTTATCCCCCCATTTTGCAAGGAATATTGTCTCAAAATATTCGAAATTTGTGATACTGGCTGGTGGAAGGGATCTGAACCACTTCCTTACTTCTCCCGCAAGACTTTGTGTAAACAAACTCATCTTCACATCTTCACATCGTCAAAATCCACCTCTTCCACGTCTATGAAATCATTAAACCAGTCTAGATGTTTCTGAGTTGATATGGTACCTTCAACATCATACAGTTTGATCCTTAGGTTGTAATCTTGAGGCAAATCATGTAATTGAGCAGGCAGTATGAGGGGAGAAAATATGGCTGCCATAGTTGCTGTGAGGGGTCAGAGTGACTATTAGTTTTGAGCGAGGATCACTAACGGCCTGACAGATGTAGATATAATCAAATCTTGGAATCTCTTTTCGTCAAAGATGGTCTCACTTAAACAACATTCAGACTTAGTTTTGAATAGGATTTGCTCAAAGTTTATGTCAAACTCAAGGCCTTTAATGCTAGTCACTCCGTCCTTGGGTAAACACAAATATTGGTCTAGACACAATACTGGGGTTACTGGATTTTCTTTTCTTTTACGTACAAGATTTTCAGGGTCAAACCCAGGGATTGCAGCTTCTGGGTCTGGGTTTCTCTTGGTGTGGATTTTCTTAGGAGCCAAGATTTCTATCTCGCACAGTGTGGTGCAACTGGTCTCTGAGTAATGGAGTCATTAGGGTAAAAATAATCTCAACCAATAATGTATTTGATCCACTTTCACCCTCAAGGATCAAACTAAATCTTTAAGTTGTTTTCCCAGGGAACATTTTTCAATTTTGTCCACGACAACGACGCCAGAATGTTAGCACTCTGTAAATTTTGTCTGGATGATAGACAAACGCAAAGGTAACAATTTCAACTAGATTCAGAGCTGAGGCACTAGCCTGCTCAACTCAGAGAGAGATCTCTCATGTCACTTTATATTTCTTTAGAAATTGGTGGCTAGATTTGGTTTGTTTTGGGGGTTTTTAATAAATTTGTTGGCAATGAAGGGGAGGAACACGCAGGGCTATGGAGTCAAAATTCTGAAAGTGAATGAAAATAATGACCATCCGTAGAACTCTCTAGAGGATAAGGCTAAACGAGGCAATGAATCTGAGTTATATTTGAATTTAAGTAGACTATAGGAATATAAAGAAAACAACTAACTGCATCAGAGCATTATGGAAATGAATTCTGAATTAGCTAAGAAGAAACATACACATTTTTAAATTGCTTAAGCTAAGAGCGTCACGAGACGAATTTCGGGCCTTTAACTTTGCAATTTAAACAGACGAAAATGTAAATGGAATAAAATATCATAGGAAATACATAAAATGAAGGAAGACAAAACTCATATCACCACCATTAGAATATTTTCATAGAGACTTCAAAAGATTCTACATATATATTCAATTTAGCTTCAGAAAATTACAATAGAGTTCGAAACAACCAAAAGGTGCTCTTTCACTTCTGCCAACATTAATTCATTCAAATGCTCCAATATTTATATAGTTCGATTACAATGGTTGAAATCGAAACGTTTCAGCTTCTAAAACTAATTATAGTAATTTCAATTGACAGTCTCGGTATATAAATCGATTTACAATGATTACTCAAAAGACATTTCAAAATTAGGAACGGATTTATCTGATTGCTCAGCTTCATTTATGACATCTGGCTTGTCCTGATCTTTTGTCGAACTCGTTGGTTTGGTGACACCTGGAGGTCACTTACTGGTCCCGTGAAAACTGCATTTCGTCTTGCCCTGCCACACGATCTCCTTCCATTGTGAGTCAAAAGGAATCTTGTAGTCCATCATCTCCTTAATCAAAATCTCTATGTCAATGCACATGGCATAGGACATAATCAGCGGGCCAATCTTCACTGTTTTAAATTGATTAAAAATTTCAAAGTCTATGGCCAAATACTCTACCAGAATTGGGCCTTTCAGACTTTCTTCCATAGCTTCAAATTTGGAATGGTCCATCCTACACTGAATTAGGAGAGAACTGTAGTCTTCTTGATTTTATAATGAACATTTTCCATCCCAAAATGGCGGGAGGCCCTTGACAAACAATTCTTCAAATGTGTCTTTAAACTCTTGTATGCTGTGATCCATTTGCATAGATTTGTTTTGAACCGATTTGAGCAAGTCGTGCTCGGTGATGATCCTCCTGGCCCAGATGATAAATGCAATCATGTCCTTTACCCCAATAGTCTGAAGATCAGCAATGGGCACAAAATTCAGCAAATCAATAGCATTCTGGGCCCATTCCGAGGGTTTCTTGGATAATGTTTCATTTACAACCGTACACCTGCTTCAGGCCGTGGTAGCCATGTTGTCTTTGTCATTTATAAAATTTAGATAAACCCTGAACTTAGCAGCCTCTGTAGCAATAGCATCCCAGATCACATGTTTAGCTCCTTGTAACAATGTTTTACCTTTTAACCTCGTTCTTAGCTTGCTTACTCTCTCTTGCAAATCTTGATTTTTCTTTGGAATGGAGTCATCTTTTCATCTCTTGTTTCAGTTTTTCCAAGGCCTCCTTAAAGATTTTAATTTCCCCTCTCTGTAAACTCACTTGGGACATGGCTTGAACCAATCCATCAGTGCTCAATCCAGCTTCTGCATTAGCAGGTGCAATGATAACCATATCTGATGTTTCTACTTGTCCTTGTAACCAATTCTCTTTCTCCTTTTCCAGCTGCAACACTTTAGATTTGTAATTTAGTGCTTCTTATCTGAATGCCTCTTTCTCTTGCTCTAGAGCAGCTAGCTCTGTTGTCTGTGGAGGACATCTTCAGTTTCTTCTTTAGTCTTTGGATCATCTTATCTTTCTCATTTAAAGAAGCCTTTACTCCTTGAGGGCCTTCAGATTCCAATATTTTGACCTGTGTTTGCCAGGCCTTACTAGATGCTTTCTCCTACTTAAATTGTCCATCTAATTTGAGTGCATGTGTTGTCAATATCAAAAACCTCAGACCTAAAATTAGGTAGTCTGAATATAGCATATCACTGAAATTCTTATGGAACTTTACTTTGTCTGGGACACCAATATTTTCATAATGCATCTTGATTTCAAACACTTTATCATCATCAGCCACTGCTATGTTAAATGTCTTTCTTTCCACATCCCCGATTGAGATAAGGGAAGCCTTAAGCTAAGATATCTTCTCTGCCTCTGGAAATAGGTCTCTTATTTCACTATTGGCCATACTTCCCTTCACAACATACTGGTTCATTAAGTCTTCTTTGGACTAATAAACTACTCCATGTGTCTTGCTAAAGATATGTTTTCTGGTGCTGAAAACCCTCGAGCTACTTTCACTTTGTGGCATGCTTCCTGTACTAGCCTCCTTGTTCTTGGTTGCACTTTCCAAGATCTCAGTGCTCATTTTCTCTTTAGGTTCTTATTCTTCTAGCTCCACTACCTGAGAAGATGGTGTGATTTTCATTTTCTTGAGAATATTTCCCTAACTACTGGCACCTAGTGCCTCTGAACTACTCCTCTTGTGATAAACGCTCTCCTTTGGGGCTTTAAGAATCAACTTCGGAGAAGTTTTCTGTGTCCGGACCTACTGAGGGGAAGACTCTATCTGTTGTGTATGATCAGGCTGCAAAGTGATCTCCATATTTGTGCAGACTTCCAAGTTTGCCAATCTATCAAATTCTTCAACTTTCTCATGTTCGTAGGGGCTTTGTCTGCTCATCAACCTTCTCTTAGATATGATATGGTGTGGGTCATATCTCCTCCCCTGTAACTGTGTAAACCCAAATTCATTGAGTTTGGCTTGAATATGATTTAAACAAGACCTGGTATTTACCACAAAGGGCCCCACCATGAAAGGGAATTTTAAATTAGATGCCTTGTGCATCTTCAGGAAATGCTCTGTATCTGAAATAATCCTTTGTCTGATGAACTCTAAGGAAAATATCCTGGGAGTCAAAAATACTAGTAAAAGGTAAGGTCCTTCTTGATAGCCATATACCCAAATCACAGTAGATTGTATGAACAACATCCAATCTCCCACTCTACTCTCTGGATTTGGTTGTAAACATCTTTTCATCTCTTCTAGAACCCTTGGCAGGTCTGTGCCGAAGATAAGACTGTGCACCCTGGACATGATATTATTGATGAAAATAAGCATGGTGATCCTCTTACACTCATTTGAGATGAATGTAGTTTCAGGGAATTCGGTCTTGTTCGATTCCAGGAACATTCTCAACAAGTGAGTGTAGTATTTGAAGTGTTATAATGAATTGAAATTAACCAACTGTTGATGCATATTATCAACTATGAACCTGTTTAAACTTATACAAACCAACTGACTAGACTTTGACATAAATAAGGCCAATATGAAACCCAACATGACTTCTACTACAAACTTGTCATTATCCAACCCTAAAATTTGACTAAGCAGGGAATAAGCCCACTGGACCTCAATAATCATAATGTTTACATTGATAGGTAACAATAGACTTTTAGAATGGAGTTCAGGTTTGACAATGGTTTGCAGAAACATGGGTTTTACTTCTGAGGGGCATTCTCTGTAGATTGTGATCATTTTTTCTTTCTCGAAGGGCTCTGAAACTGTGAGGGAAGGTTATGGTATACTGAGGGTGTGTCGAAGCGACAGACTATCTATTTCGCATAATACCTCTGACCCTAACTTATTCAAAATGACCTTTTCTTCATGCGAATACTGTTATGCACACCAGCTGACGAACTCTAGGAAAGGAAAAATGACTTCTACGGCATAAGGGGTGATGGATGATTGGGTCACTTCGAGGAAGGGTATACGTTTTCCAACATTATCTAATATATTAGATCTCGACACAGAAATGGATGAGATTTTTATTTATGTGTCAAAAACGTCAGAGTCCCTGTCAATTAGGGCTTCTTCTTTAGAGGCGAGATCTTTCTCAGTTACGGATAAAATGATAGGGTTAGAGGACATGGAAAAAAATACCTATTAAGCAGTGAAGAAATCACGAATTTGATTCCATTTTGAGCTTGAGTTTCAAATGGATTCTTTGCGCCAATTTTCAAACATTTGAATGCTTCAAAATATCATAAAATAATGTTGGGGGCCCTCCTTTTATAGGTGCCTATCGATATCAGGGATTGGGGAAAGCGGTTTTGAATAAATCACTTTTCTCCCTGATGTACCTCTAAGGGTGCCATGCATCCATGAATGAAACTACGGTAGTTTTCCCTAGACCGCCTTC
Organism: Picea mariana; assembly: GCA_032191745.1. Lineage (NCBI taxonomy): Eukaryota > Viridiplantae > Streptophyta > Pinopsida > Pinales > Pinaceae > Picea > Picea mariana. Next base: position 109,710 of record JASDQU010737888.1, read on the forward strand.
GAATAATTATCCTCCGCGCTGCTTCATTGCCCGATATGTGCCTTAGCCAATTATCCAGGTTGCTTCAAGATGGATGGTCCGCCAGGTCCCATCAATTTTCGATATTGGGGGTTGGAGAAAATGGTTTTAGGTATAGCACTTTTCACCCCGATGTACCTCTAAGGGCGCCACACGTCCATGAATGAAACTGTGGTAGTTTTCCCCGGTCTGCCTTCATATAATTAAACTTCTTGCTATTTTCGTTGCCCGATATGGGTCTCGTCCGTTGATCTAGGCCACTTCAAAATTGACGGTCCACCATGTCCTACCTTTCACACCTCCACTATTTTTGTCCCTATGTTGCCAGATGTAGCCCAATCCCCCAAACTATCATGTTTCCGCAGCGATGTAGCTCTTCACTAAATTTCCAAAACATGGACCTTATCTAAAAATTGTTATGATGATAACACTTGGAGTAGAAGCTCTATTGTTGAGACTTCTCTTTTTATAGTAGCAGTTTTTAGCAATATGTCATATTCTACCATAGTTAAAGCATTTGAGAGGAGACTTACCTTTGTATATGCTAGTTCCCTTTTGGAGCCTTCTTACAAAATTTGTTATTTCTTCATCAAGGTCGTTATCCTTGTCTTTTGTCTTATTTATGGATTTAAAGGATGCTTCATTGTTTTGATGGTCACTTTCTGTACCTTTTCTCATTTCATATGCTATAAGAGACCCATGTAATTCATCCGTTGTCTTTTTGGTCAAGTCCCTAGTTTCTTCAATGGTGGAGACCTTTGCATCATACTTCAAGAGAAGTGATCTCAAAACTTTTTGTACAACCAAGGACTCATTGATATCTTAACCTAATCCCATGATAGAATTAACAACTTCATCAACTCTAAGAAAATAGGTTGCAATATATTCCTTTTCATCCATCTTCAAATTTTTAAATTCTGCTCTATGTCATTGAAGCTTTACCTGCTTAACTTTTGGATCACCTTCATAGATACTCTTGAGTTTGTCCTATACCTCTTTAGCAGTGTTGTAGCCAATCAATTTGCTAGAAATGGTTGGTGCCAATGCTCCTAGAATAACATGTCTGTCTTTTTCATTTCAACTCATAAGCTTCTTCTCATTTGGATATGTTGGAGCATTCTTTGGGATTACATATCCATTTACAACTGAGTATGGCCAAATGTCTACTCCCAAAGATGTTAGGTAAATTTTCACTCTATCACTCCAGTATGCATAATTGCTTCCAACAAATCGTTGAATCCCATTTATAATGTGCTCATGTTCATCCATCTATGCTTGAGATTTTCCTTCCAGTGGTTAAACTGTTCTGAAGTCAACCTGCTTTGATACCAATTGTTGGAAAAACCTGAGAGGGGGGTGAACCAATATTTAGAGAAATTAATATTTTTGAACTTGTACTTCAATTAGATCATGTATTCAATTTATATCCAATCAAAAATGAAGAATATCCAATGAATAATGAAGAATACACCAATACACGATGCACAATATATAAGAAGTAATCATGTCTTATTGTTCAAAGGAAGTAATGACTTCCAAAGGTAGCTACAGCTTCCAAATATAAAGGGAAGGATAAACCTTCAAAAGGAATATACAATCCTCCAAGATCAAGATAGGTTTGACCTCTCCATCCTTGCCCCTTCCTTCCACCCAAGAATATATGAGAGATAATAAAACTTTACATTAAATTATCACCATCAACCAACCATCACATAGAACCTGATAATGCTTCCTGAGACTTCTTCAAATTATGCAATTCTTCACTTCTTAGAATACTCTGATCCTATATATAATATTACTCAATGTATTCTCTAAAACTGCTCCAAGTTTCACTCCTTGAATCCTCCCAGAAAAGGAGTTATAGAGAAAATGGTAGACCTTATTCAATTTTGGTTTATTCAAGAGAGAAAACTTGTACATAATTCCCCACATTCAGTATTTAACATCAGATTCTAAAATTATTACACCGGAAACTACAACCCATACTATTTACAATGAAATTGGTCTCACTTCATTTGGATTCTCTATGAAGACATTATGATTTTTTTACCTAGAACACCTGTTTATGACTTGCTTGAGGACTAGTAAAAAACCCTATCTTCCACAGACTATATCTCCAAAATTATAGAAAATAAAGAGATGAAATATTTACCACAGGTACCTAGATATGTCTTCTCAATAGCCTTCAAATTTCACCATCTGAATCATTCTAGAAACAACATTATAGCGAAAATGGTAAGATGACCTGTCAATAAATACCTTAGAACACATCACTAAAAGACTTCATCTTTCCTTGAAATTCAGCCTTCTTTACTTCATATTTCCTCAGAAATTTGAATTATATCTCCTTGTTCATTAATAAACTTGTGTGCATTTAAAAAATGAATGTATAATGACATGTATTTATACCCTTTATGTCACTTCCTTTTAACATTAGGGCTGACATTCAGTTTCTTCTTCAATTCACATTGTCATCTTCAAAAATTCATTTCTCCTCAATCGTGAGGATCCATGTGACGTGCCACATACCACTAGAAGCGATATGAATTATAATATCAATCCATGGGTTTTTTATCTGCTTGTGTAATTTCCTTCATGCCTATCTACTTCGATCAACTATGGGGTCCAAAAGAAAATGTCTAGGGTTGACATCAATGACAGCAACCAATCTTCCAACATGATATATGTCAAACCAAAGGGAGAATTCTAGATTGAGCCTCAATGCATATTAGATAGGAAAGATACAGTTCTCCAGAACCAATATGTCATGTAGGTCAAGGTTCAATGGAAGCATTTTTTAGTAGATGAGGCCACATGGGAATTGGAGGATGCCATGAGAATGGCTCACCCATTTTTGTTTTCTATATAAAACTATATATATGGTGTTAAAAATAATGAGCACAATGTTTCCTTAAGAGGGAGGGGAATGTAACACCCCATTTTTTCCCAAGTCTTTAATTACGCTTAAGACATCATGAATTGTAATTAATGAACACAATAATTGTGTTTTGTATTTAATAAAAACACCAATCAATTGACTAAAGGGAAATCCTTGCTATATTGGCCATGATACCACGAGTGGGAATTGGTGAGGGAGAAACTGAGAAGTTTATTGTGAAGAAAATAGGAATATTTAACAGAAACCCAACCTACACCTACATGATCTTGAATGACCAAGATATATAAAGTACCTTGTCTTCCCTATCCACAAGAAAATTGTTAATGGCATCATATCGGGTAGTTCGGGAAGTTATGAATACCTTCAGAACCCGTACTCGAAGGAGTGAAGGGTATGATGTAGCTATCATCGAGGAGTACCTGGAAGTTCCCCTTTGATTTGGTAGCTTGACCCCAGGGATTGATTAATAAAGAAGCAAGTTGAGGAACCTAAGGGGGGGAGGGTAATGTTACATATCGGAAAAATGAATGAGGAGGAAGAGGCAACAAACATAGGGGGTATTGATAATGAACAAAGAGATCGATGGAGACAAAACACATGGACCAAAATAGAGAAAAATGGAAAATTTTTCATGAGTTAAATAGGAATCTTTCCCAAGGCAAGAATGGTCAACAGTGGAACAAATAATACCCATATCCAATCTAGAGAAGACATGGATGTGGGTTGGTGCTTGCTGGAAATAAATCAACAGTGGTAAGAGGAGGGTGCCAAGGGACTATGTAGCAGTGAAGGGAGTCCATTATGGAGAGGAAATTTGGCTAGGAAGACACTTGGTAATCTCATGGAGGCCCTGAGATTAGTGGGAAGAGGGGATTTCTACAATTGCCAATGTAGTGAAGGAGAGTAAACTTTCTGACAAATTCCTTGACTTGAAAGATAAATTATGGGATTCCCCGTGTGGTATCATGGCCTAGAATGGGGGTGGCTTTCTATAAAGAGAAAAATTGCAGCATATTCTACAGTTGGGTGGAAATAAATTCACCCTCAGTTAGTTGTTGGATTGAAGTTTGAACTAAAAATAGATAAGTATTTCTCAATGTGTCTAGTAAATGTTTGTTAAGGAATATGAATTGCATTATGTCTTCAATATTATCTTTAATATGTTGGTTGAATGATGAATACTTGAGTTCTAGTGGTACAATGGATCCCTTCTAAAGGGTTAATTGGATTCCTTTAGTAAATTTGTTTGAAAGGCCTAATGGAGGTCTGTAACCCTGCGTTTTCCCAAGTTGTTGAATGGAAATTTTACAGGATACAAAAATATTTACTACAGGGAGGATGGTTAGGCACTACCTTTGTTTTAAGGATGTGAGTCAAAGAATGGGGAATTATATTTAAAAACCTTTCATACAATGCTAAGGAAGGTTGTGGGATGGAATTCCGTGAAAGGCCCTTAACCCAATTGCAATCCTTGTTTAAACCCAAGAAAAAATATCAACCATTCATCCAGTATGGAGAGTCAATCCTAATCGTTCATCGGACATCTAGGCTTTGGATAAATCCTTTCGAAAAAAACTGAAAGTTATGTCAAGTTAAACTTCTTGATGGGAAATTTACAAGCTTGCGAGAGTTCTCGATTCACCTAGAGGGTGGGCCAACAAGATCTAGACCATAGATCCATCATGCACTAATCCAATAGGCCCATTATAAAGGTGGAGTTCAGAAAGGTCCGTGAAGAATGGGAGGAAGTAATTTCCATTGAGAAAGTCCCAAAGATGAAGGTATGATAGGACCAAAGCCGTATAACTATCGGTCGTTAGGACGATAAGATCTGAGCCATTAGATTTGATGATGTCTAAACCCAAAGAAGAACTCGATCAAATTTGTAAGGTTGGTTAACCTCCAAGTGTATCTGATATTTGAGAGAATCTTGACCTTTAGATGTGTAGGTTTGATGGCCGCTAGGTCAGTTGGGCAACTCCAGATCAAAAAGAGATGAATGAAAGAACCGTAGGTTATGGAAAAGGGAGTATATCTCAATGGTGAAGATATGAGTGGGTGGGGACCATTGCTATACTAAGGACCCTATCCAATGATATTTCAACAGTAGATATTATTGTAGACCCCACTTATTGAGTGACTGAAGGAGAAGGAGCGAGGCCATTAGCTGTCACATGGGTTGAAGGTTTCGAGTTAATTAGGATTGTTGATTTTATAGAGTCTCGATCGTTGGATATGTTGGGAGGAGTGGATTAGGAGAAATGGTTGGGAGTTACACAAACTACCCCCAGATGAGAAAAAATATGACTCACTACCAACCATCGATCTAACTTGAGCCCGAAGAATCAGATTCGTTCATCCGGGAGAGTTATCTCATGGGTTGCGTAGTGCATTCCACCAAATGATTTCTATGGGAGTGCGATGTGTCGAAGGATATGTCACTTCCACTCTAGCACAGACGCAAACATGTATATTGGAGTAGGTGACGTGGAGGTGTTCGTGTGGTATCCACATAGGACTGAGGCTGTGGAAAAAGGCAAAGGTCGTAAAACATTAGACCATTTTAGTTTGTGTAGTAACCCAAAGGAATGCTCCATGTAAACATGTTCCTACACGTGGTTTCAAAGCCAAAGGTCTGAGTCATATTGGAAGGGAGAATTTTGAAATCCCACCATGATCAGGGGATCAAATTTTGCTCAAAAATTCAAAGTGCTCGAAATCGCTTCAAATTGAACAAGAGCGTAGGCCTCGTCGTTGCGAACCCAATGTAACTCATTTGGGTTCAAACAGACATCGAGAACGAGAGATATTGCGATCTTTTCGAATCGTCAAACAGGTAAAAAAAGGACACTGACTGGGCAGTCCGTACAGGCTGACGTGGCAGAGGCCGTACGTCCGTACGTTGACATGGCAGATGGTGATGTGGCACTTCTGGATTGGTAGCCGAGGATGAATGACATTCTGACATGTGGCATTTAATGGATGAATGGTACGGTGCCACGTGGCCCAGTCATGGGCTGCCACGTGGCACCATTGTATTGGTTATTGGTTCAAAACTATATGGAGTCCATGGGATTCGAACCCTGGACCTCCCCACCGATCAAGCCTTTGCAAAGTCCACCCTACCAATGAACCACACTTTGTTCCTTGTTAACTATATGTATTAAATTATATTTGAATTGATGTAATGTTACATATGGCGGGGGGTTGGGTTGGGGCTTAGCCCCGACCCGCGGTTCTATTGCTTTAAACATATGACCAATGGACTGTCGTTTGCGTGGGAGTTTGTATTACAAATGGAGTCCAGCCCCGATTTCACATATGACTACAATTCAAAACACACGAGGTTTACGTATTGCCAATGTTTAAGCCTCTGGTCACATAACCCATGACATGTGACCTTGTCACGGAGCACGCGGGGGAGTTGAGTTTAAATGTTATCCATTTTGTATTTGCGCGAGGTCACATGAACCCATGTGTCCACGAGTTTGGCGGTTAGGGGTTGACGTGCCCATAACCATCTTATAGTTTGCACCGTTGTGCGGTTGCGTCTGGTTCCAGGTTTTCACGCTTTAAATTGCGTGTGTGCTAGGTTGAAGGTACAAGGGTGCAATTTGTAGATGCAGAGACAACAAGCTTGAAGAGGGGACTTCAAGGAAGCCTAACTTCTTCGTCTTTTGGCCAAACGAGGTGCCGAAAAATCCAAGCTAGGGGTTTTTGGACATTCTGAAGCCATTGGAGCAGTCTATTTGGTAGTTTGAGCATTGTAAAGCACATTTTTGAGAACTTTGAGCAAATAATATAAATGATCCATTGGAAGCTGGACCAGGAGATGTATCCCAAGAGAGGGGTGAACTCCTTTATCATTTGCTATGTTATGTGTTTTTTGTTCATTGATTATGCTGTTGTTTATGTGCATCTTGAATGAGTAAATCCTATTAATGATGTGTTGCAAAGTTGATCCATTTGCTTTTAACACATAAATTTTACTTGCAAATGTTTTCAAGAATACAAGTCTTCTTCATTTTTAGATCAAGTTGGTATCAGAGCATAGGATTTTGAAGACTTGACTATTTGCAAGTGTTTTGTTTTCTGACGCTCACAAGGTTGAAACTCACAAGAGGAGAAGGTCAACTTATGGAGCCAAGTTCTCATCCTTCAAGGAGGAAGCATATACAATCACCGCAAGTTTCAAGGAGGCATTCACCAAGTATGGCTCATGAAGAAAGTCATGAACATGTTCCTGCAGAAGATGAAGATCTCAGAAAGGCTGTCATGGAAATGAGAGAGATGATGAAGATCTTAATGGAAAGGAATACATTGTTGCAAGGTGAAGGCTCCAACCCTTCAAAGCATAAGGGAGACAGTGGTGATAAAACTCCAAATGGAAATGGAGGGAATGGTGCTTCTCCACCACCCTCTCCTCCATCTTCTTCTTCTTCTTCTTCTACCAATTCAAGACCTCTTCCAAATTCTCCAAGAAGACATGGTAAAACTCCTTCGCAAATTCCTTCATTAAAGCTTGATATTAAATTTGAATTGCCAATATACAATGGAGAAGTTAATGCTGATAAATTAGATAATTGGATACGTTAGATTTAGGTATATTGTAGGATTCAAAAAATTCAAGATGATGAAACCAAAATTCATCTTGCT
>JASDQU010737888.1:140568-153297 GCA_032191745.1 Picea mariana
TCATATGTTGCAGATCAAGTGGTCATATTAACCCCTTTAAACATGTAAATGTGGGCACTTGTCGAGGCCTCATCATGGGATTGGTTGGAACTGCCCCCTGCAGTGGGGGGTTTGAGCAACCAAAGATTGTTGCTGTGGAAAAGGCTGAGTAAGCACAGCGGGTTGTGAATTTCCCTTGAAAAGTTTGGCCACTTCATCATGATGTGGATAGTCTCAAGTGTAGTGATCATCACCAAAAATGAGACATGGGAATTTCGGTTTTCATTGTGGTTGTTTTCCGGTAACAGGAGTTTGCGGTTGATTTTTTGGTTGTTCGTTGTTATTGTTTTTCTTCGGTTTATTTCTCACTTTCTTCTTTCCCCCAAGTTGTTGTGAAGGGGTCGATAGGACTGCATTCACCTCAGAGACCTGAGTTTGAGGGGGGGTAGAAGAGGGTGCAGTCGGGCTGGGAGCAGCTGTCGAATCGGGCCACTGAGTTGTTCCAGTCGACTGGGAAGTAGATTGAGTTTTGACAGAGCCAATAACTCCATCCGCATGGGAAGAAGACGATGGTTTGGATGGATCATTAGTGGCATGGGTAGAATTTGGTATCAACTCATACAGAGTAACAGACTATGAATAGACCATGTCTAAGTACTGATCTCGGGCAATATATTCTTCCTCCGTGACTACACCACCCATGGCAACATCATGAGCGATCTGGGGTAACAATGATTAGTGAACCATTCCACTAATAATTGGTCAGGAATGACCACTTTGATTAGCCTTCGTCATCATCTCCACTCATGAATATGATCGAAGATGTGTACGGAAGTTGTTTGATGAAGGGAGGTTAATAGTTCAGTACCCGTCTCATATCGAATGGGTAGTTGGAAGTGTGTGAGGAAGGACATGGTGAGGGAGTTGAAATCATGAAAATATGCATGTGGTAGTTCAATATACCATTTCCCCACGGAACCCATAAGCATTTGTTGGAAGAGACGCAAATGTATAGAATCGTCCATGAGGGAGTTGAATGAACACCACAAATGGAAAGTCATCACGTGGTTGTTTGGTTCTTCTTTGGACTTTCTGTCAAATTTTGGGATATCATAAGGGAGTTTAGCTTGGATAGCTGGACAAACTGGAGAATGATAAATAGGATCATTCATTAACCAAGACAAGTCTGGAAGGTCTAGGGTTGCTAGAAAAGGTAGTTGTCGGTTAACCTATGGATAATGCTGGTGTGGCATGGGGACACCAGTAGGGCCAATCACTGGGTTATGCGGATAATTGTAACTAGTGGGCCCTCTTGTATGAGGTTGGTGTTGACCAGGGTACATAGGATTTGAGGTTTTTTGAGAAGTATGTGTGAGTGGAGGATAACCAGATGGGTTTTGAGGGTTATAAGCTGGATTTGGCATTTGACCATAAGGGGGCTGTTGTGGAGCTTGAGAATTGTGTCCTGCTGAGAATTGTGGGTTTCCTAGAAAAGGGATATTCCATGGATTAGGCATGGCAGACACATTTTTTCCATATGGTTGATGGTAGGCTCCATATTGAGGCTGCCCCCCAGCATGAGGGTGTCCCCCAAGTGGAATTTTTCCTCCAGTGGGAGGATTCCCTCCAGCTTGAGGTAGAGTTCTCGAAATTTGAGAACCAGACACAAATGACTGACCGGTACTGTTGAATGGGTTAAGATCACCAAGACCGGTCCCTTTAGGTTGTTGGATAGGTATGGAACTTGCCAGCATAACTTGGGTAGTAGTGGCAGTGGTAAGATTCAGTGCTCTGTATCCAAAAGGGAGTGATGATGTAGGCCTTGGAGTTACTGGTGTGCCAACAGCGGCTTGGCTAACCATCACATTACCGGCGAGAATAGTCAGGATATGAGGGACCATTGTAGAATGGGCCTTCTGGAGAGGAAAAGTAGACCTTGGGCCAACGGACAATGTGTTCGAACCAATAGATGGTGTGGCCATAAAAACAGTGGTACCAGTAAAATGGTTTAGGGGTATAGTGTAGGTGATAGGTGCATCAAAACCCATCCCCATTCCATAAAGATCTCGCACCATGCGCGGTGTACTTTGAGCAATGTCTGTGGTCCAAAAGGGGTCATCGACCAAAGTGTTTGAATGAGACCCAACCAGAATGTTAGAAGGATTGACGATGACAAATTCACCAACTAAATTCAGTTAGAGGACATGTCGTTCATATCCCTCTGGAATGTGGAAAGATTCCAGAGACTCTGAAACAATTTGAAAATTCTCCAGAGGAGTGGGAACTTCTTCTTGGGAAGTTGTAGTATCTTGAACCTCACTATGTTGAGGATATTCCTCCATAGAATGAGGGGGTAAAGGGGTGTTCCCTTCCATATTTTCTGGAGGAAGTCCCTGTAGCCTCCGCGAATGGCGGGGAGGGTCAATGTTGGTGAAAAAGAGTCAGAGAAAAAGATCTATGGCCAACTACTGAAAACAAACAGCATACACTAATAGAATATAAGAATCATAACCAAGCAAACAGGACCTTCTCTCGATGACCGTACTAGTTGGTGATGAAATCCAATGTCGTGTGATCAAGTCAAGGAGGGGCGGGGATATGGTGGAACAGTTACAATGGCGACCTGATTAACAAACTTACGCCTTGGTGCAAGCTTCCACGCAGTAACTGTGGATTTACCCTCCAAGGAGCCCAAGTGAGTTTGACCAATGTCTGCTCCAGGTACAGTGATACTTCCCTTCACTGTCACCTTGTGTAAGACCCTAAATATTATGGCCAGTAAGGTTACCAATTCATAGTCAACTCCTGTGCGGGTACAGTCAACAGTCCGATCCAAATGTATGGGCAGGGTATCTAGCCCGAAATCAACTAAAAGGCTTCCACGCAGTAATTATGGATTTACCTTGAAGCTATCCCCATAATACAATCTGACCACTACAATCAGTCAAACCACGAAGGGATAATCTCCATAGCTCTCCCGAATGCGACCTCGTGCGTAACCCCTGTGTGAGAGGGGGATCCCAGGCAAACTTATACGATAATTGGATTTGACTCTCCCTAACTCAAGATGCTAATGTTTGTTTTGGAAACTTTGGAGAGTTATGCTCACAGCCTAATCCAAAGTACTAAGCCTAGTCTATTGTTGTTGGAGGATCCTAGAAAAGAAAATGTTCTAAAATTTTTTTAATTAGCGTTTATTTTAGAGCTGTTCTTTACTCAAAAGGGGTGCATGGAAGTGAAACGGATGGAATTATGACTCAGTCCCAAAAATGCATCAAAGATGATAAGTAGTCATTTCTTTTTGATGAACATCTATCTGAGGGAGAGAGAGAGTTGTTTCCACTAACAAGCACTAATAAGGAATGTCGTCAAACAAATTTTCTTCAATCAAATCCTGATGTGATGCTAAAACTTTTTGAGATACCTTCTAACATGTAAAATCAATCATGAAGATGTTTCTTTATTGTTTGTATATGAATAATGATTAATTCAAAACAATGCTCATCTTGCTAATTATCTTTTTGAATCAATGAAAATCAGACCAACACAAGCAAGAATCGTACAAACAATACACCCTCTCGTTGTGATCAAAACAAGAAGTGAAAGAAAAGAAACAATCAAAGAAAAAACAAGAAATTCACACCAAAAGTAATTTTGAAGAACAATGATCTTAAATGAAACTAAATGAAGAGATCTGTAGGCCTTTCATGACCTTCACCAGAGTTTCTCGCTCAGTCAAAAAGGAGAGAATGACAATGCATGGGTTTCAAACTCCAAACAACAGAAAAACTCAACAACAAGGGTGAAGAAGGCTACAAAATCCAAACAACAAGATGTTTGTTCTTCAAAAAGATAGATGTCAAAGTTGAAAAGGAAGAAGGATTGACTCACAAGGTGACTCAGCAAGAGAAACACAGAGGTAAAACCCTGAAAAAAACAATTTTGGAAAGGATTTTTGGCCAAAAGAGGGTTTGCGCTCTGTTGTCAATGGAAAGGAGCATTATATCACTTTGTGTAAGGCACTCAGGGAGCACTGGCGCTCTGTTAACACAGGGACAGGGGCGCCATGTTCAAAAAGCTCCAAAAAATGTCAAAAATCCAAAAATTGCAGTCCAGTCTTGTCAATCAAGCTGAGTGAAATGGGGTAGGGAGTCAATCAGCTCATGAAATCAATAAAAAAGGAGTGAACCATGTCTGAAAACAATCAAGGGGTAAGACAAGGTATATGAGGATAAATCAAAACAATCAGTTTCGATTTGAGGACTCCCTAGTGGAGTCGCCAGTTTCTGTTGTAGGAAAATCTCCCTGCGGACAGGTAGATTGCCTCAAAGAGATAGACCCTAAACTTTAAGACAGAAAATGCTTAACGTGGACACTGACTTCCTTTCAAATCTGTACAAACTAATACATGAGAAGGAAAGAGAATAGAAGTACCCCTTTATCGACGTTTTTCCCTGCACGCTCCGAGTCGAGCTCCCAACTCTCGCTCCTCGATGAGTCCTGTAGAAAAACAAAGTACGACCACTTCCTACTCTATTGATATTAGCTTGAAAATAGATCTATCTATCAATGATAAGTTCATGTAAGATCAGACACAAACTAGAAAGAAACAGGCCAAGCATGTCATATTAATGAGAATAATGACAGCAATACTTACAATTGTAGATGCAAATGCGACAGCTTCATCAAGTCCCCTTTGTCTAACCCTTGCTCAGAAGATCCATGACTTGGATGATAATAGTTTCACTGATCGCTCTCCTTCAGTTGACTGTGTGTTTCCTATGAGATCATAGGTTTCATGCTAGCAATTCTTCCCCCTTTTTCACCATCATAGAGCCTACTTATATAGGTTAAGAGAGGCTTAACTTCTTGAGGTATCTTTAGGGTAAGTTGAGGAATTCCCTCCTTAGATCAAGGATATTCGGATTGAACCAAGAATTCAAATGAAACTACCTTCCAAACTTGAAAGATCCTTCCCTTATTCTCCTCAATGGGCCAACCACTGCCTAGATTAGACAGCGCTCCCTCAAAAGGGGCATCAGGGCGCTATAACGCTCCCTAGGAAGCTTGAGGGGAGCACCAATGCTCCAAGGATGGATAGTGCTCCTTCAGAGGGGTATTTGGGCGTTATAACTCTCCCTAATCCCTTATAGGGGAGCACCAGTGCTCCTAAGGCTGATGTAGGGGAGCACTCCCCTTCAAAACCCTAGTTAAGAGATCCTTTTAGGTGATAAGAGTTTCTTAACTTTAGTTAATCATTCTCCTTCCTCCAAATCAAGTTTCTGAGGTATTCTAAGTCTCTCTTTGGTTTCGTCATCATGGCAGTATGCTTTGTTTGATATTTGCGACACATGTGAATGACATGCGACACTTGCGACAATTGAGAGGATCACGTGACACTTACGACACTTATTGAAGTGAGCAATATTGAGGTGTAATAGTTTGAATCTTAGCTCCTTTGACTTTGACATCTCCTTTGTAAATATTTTGAAGTTTATCTCAAAGATCCATTGCAGTGTTGCAATGCATAAACTTGACAAATAATAAATCATCCAGACTTTTTAGAATGGTGCCTTTATCCTTTGAATTGTTTTCCCTAAGTTTCTTTCCATATTTGTTAGTTGGGGGAGTGTCAGGTACTACATATTTGTCTAATACTATCTGCCAAACATCAAATCCCTATGCCTGTAAAAATGTTTTCATCCTTTTGTTCCAAAAGGAATAATTTTGAACATCAAACCTTGTTGCTCCAATATTAGCGCATTTGATTATCTCCTTCCAGTGGTTAAACTATTTCTTGAAGGATTTTCTTTGATGCCAATTGTTGGAATATTGAGAGGGGGGGTTACTCAATATGAGCACTTTATTATCACTTTTAACCATAATATGTAATCATTAATTTCATCAACAATATATTATCAATATATCATGAGAAGTATAAATCAATGGAGCATAATATACATCCATAGAAACATAGTACACCATGATTTACATGGAAACCTGAATGGGAGAAAACCCAAGAATGCTTTTCTTATATATAAAAATAATACATTCATTGGAAGAACCAAATTCCAAATTTTACAGCTACCAATGGAAGGAGGCTACGACACCCTATTTATAGGCTCCAACCTGAAGGAATCTATAACTCCCTAAATTTTTTGGCTCCAACCTGAAGGAGGTTACAACCCCCTGATTCTCAGGTTCCAACCTGAAAGAAGCTCCAACTCCCTCTATTCTCTGACACCAATAGGAAGGAGGCTGCAAACCCCTTTCCTTTCCATGTCCTATCACCCTAAAATATAAGTCTAGACCAAACTATCATTATAACCACAATTGTTTCCACTATCACTGCCAATGTTATTGTCACTGTCACATCAACATGTAACCTATCAACCTGTCACTATGTCTACCATGTCACATCAACCTATCTCTATCAACCTATGACTATCAACTTGTCACTGTATCCAACCTAACACTATCATTGTATCATCAACCTGTAACTGATCATCAACATATGCTATACCAAAACCTATACCATATCATGCATCAATTGTGTACCAACAAATGTAGTATAACATGCATCGATAATGTACCATGAGATATCCCAAATATAGATACATATCTCATATATCACCTCAACCATACATATCTATGCCAGATAGGTCTCCAATATGTTCCTTAAGCATATGTCATACCATACATGAAGAAAGCCTCAAATAAACACATAGAAAACATACCTTTAATCATGAAACCTGCACAATACCATCTCAGACTATATAATAGAACCATTATACCTTCAAACCTTGTTGCAGCCTGAACCTATATGTCATCTTCATATATTTCTTTTCCTCGCAAGACCAATACCTTTTTTCTAGAAGTCCCTTGCATGAATATCCCTAGATAACCTACGGGGGTGCCTCACATGACATTAATAGTCTAAATCATCGGGGTCAACTAAATTATGGTTTCCTCATATATCTCCACCCTCCTCTGCAATCCCGAAACTCCCACATTTCTCACTTATTGCTACCTTAGATTTTATCATCGCAAAATTTCCAATAGATCACTTAAAAACAAGAATATATTCAATAGAATGAATGAGTGAATGTGCTTATGAGAGACTCCTTCAGGTGTATTTATACATTTTCCAAGTAACATGTCTCCTTAATATTAGGGGATTCTAGAATTTCTTGTTACAAACACTTTACCCTTTCATTAATTGAATTTTAACTAACTAGGGGTTTATTAACCATTCTTTAGGGATTCTAACTTCAAAAGGACATAACTCCTCAAGTGTGAGGAACTACATGGTGTACCACCTATCATTGGATCTAGAATGATGAGGAGTATCTTTCCATGAGTGAGTTACCTACATTTATGCTATCCTTCATGAAATGTTTCCACGATCAAATTCAGGTTCCATAACCATACCTTTGGGGCTACCAGACTTCTTCAAGGTTTGACATCAATCACAACCAATCTTTCAACATGAGGATAAATTCTCGAAGCTTGCCAAATTTTTCAATGAATCTACAACATTCTTTAAATTCTCAACCTTCTCCAATAACACCTTCTTGTCTTCAACCATGTCTCTCACAAAGTGATACTAAAGATGAATATTATTTGTCTTTGAATGATGAGCTAGGTTATTTTCCAGTAATATTACACTCTAACTATCATAATCTGACCTTACTTCTTTTTGTACCAACCTAATACATGAATACATTCTCTATAACCATACTTCTTCCTTGCTTGCATGATCAGTTTCCATGTATTCAATTTTTGTAGTTGAAAGTTCCACTAAAGCCTATATTTTTTCTCATCCAACTGATTTCTTCTTCAAATAGGTTAAACACATACCCACTTTTATATATTCTATGATCCATATCTCCAGCCTAGTCGCCATCAACAAACCCATGTATGTCCAATGCTCTATCCAATCCTAGTCTTGGTAGTACAATCGATAACTAGAAGTTCCAGACAAATACATGAAAACCATTTTTACTGTCATCCAATGATCCTTCCCTAGTTTTGACATATGCTTGGTCAAAAATCCCACTACATGTGAAATGTTTGGTCTAGTACAAACTATTGCATACATCAAAATACCAATTGCACTAGCATATGGAACATGGGACATGTCCTCTTCCTCTTCATCTGTCTTGGGACATTGATCTGTAGATAAATTTACACCTACAGGAATAGGAACCTTGACCAATTTACTTTTCTACATATTAAACCTCTGCAATATCATCTCGACATATTTTCTCTTATTCAACCAGATTTTCCTGTTTGCACGATCTCTTATAATCTCCATTCCCAGGATGAAGTTAGCATCCCTAATATCCTTCATGTTAAATTTGGAGGACAGATGTGAATTCAACTCTTTGATTACATCCATGTTGTTTCCTACCAACAACATGCCATCGACATACACAATACATAAATGAAGTGATTACCAACCTTCTTGGAATATACACAGTGGTCAACCTTGCTTCTAAAAAATCCCATTACAAGGATGTATGTGTCAAACATTTGGTACCACATCCTAGGTGATTGCTTCATACCATATAGTGACTTCTTTAGCTTACATACCATCTCTTTCTTTCCCTTCAGTGAAAATGATTTTGGCTACTTCATGTAGATTTATTCTTCCAGATACCCATGTAGGAATGTTGTCTTCACATCCATATGTTCTACATCAAAATCAAAAGAAACATCAACAAATAAAACAAATCTAATCGAATTTAACTTGGCAACAAGAGAAAAAAATTCTTCAAAGCCAATTCCCTCTACCTAGGAATAACCTTTTTCTACTAACAAAGCTTTGTATTTCTCCACTTTTCCTTATGCATTCAACTTCTCCTTAAACACCCATTTTATGCCAATGGCATTTCTTCCATTTGGAAACTCAACTAGATCACATGCCTCATTCTTATCCAAGGCATCCATCTCTTCAACCACAGCCTTCTTCCATAGTTTACTATCCTCTAAATTCATTGTTTCTATGATAGTTCTAGGATCATCATCAGTAATATATAAATCAAAATTAGCACACAAATCAACTAGATTATACCTTTTTGGTTTCCTTCTTTCCATCATTGATGTCTTCAATATTGGAGTATGAGGTTCTTCTTCTTCTTACTCATATTCTTCCGTTGATTCATATTTTGCTTCATTCAAATCAAACTCTATTTTCTCAAGTTATTCTTTCTTTGGTAACAATTCATGTTTGGGAACATATTTAACCTCTGAAAACAACATCCTAACTGCAAACAAACTTCTTAGTTTTTGGGTTCCAAAGATTATGACCTTTCATACCATCTTTATAACCAATAAAGATACACTTTTCAGCTTTATTATCCAATTTACTCCTATTTTCCTTCAGAACATGTACATAATCATCAAAACCAAACACTTAGACATGTTCAAGAGAGGTTTTCTTACCAGTCCATACCTCACGCCGAGTTGTTTCCACCAACGCTGACTTGGTTGATCTATTTACCAGGTAATATGCAATACCTACTACCTCTTCCCATAATTCGTGTCCTAACCCAACACCATTGAGCATGCTCCTTTATTTTTCCATCAACATCTTGTTCATCCTTTCTACAACCCCATTCTGTTGAGGTGTGTATGGAGTAGTATTATTCCTTTCTATACCTCACTTCTTACAAAACTCTTCGAATTCATTCCCATAGAATTATCGACCACTATCTGTCCTCAACACCTTTATTTTATTCTCTGTCTAATTTTCTACCAGAGCCTTAAACTCTTTAAATTTATCAAATACATCAGATTTCTTCCTAAGAAAATAAATCCACGTGTTCCTTGATAAATCATTTATGAATGAAATATATTACACATATTTACCTAATTATGGAACAAACAAAGGTCCAAACACATCACTGTGTATCAACTCTAATATCCCCTTTGCTCTTGTAGCACCATATGTGAATCTTACTTGATTACGTTTATATGAAATGTTCACAAAAATAAAAATTCGTGGCTCAATTAGACATACCTTCAACCATACATTTACTGTGTAGTGTTCGAATTGCCTTTTCTCTAATATGTCTCATTCTTTGATGCCATAGCAAGGTATTCTTTCCAAGGACAACATGGATCTTGTCTTCTTTATTTCTCTACTAATTTACAATAGAACTATTACACCCACCAATATAAGTTCTTCCCAACAACTTGTATAGAGTTCCACATCGAAATCCCCTCATCAACACCATTTCTCCTCTTACCATCTTGCAAGTTCCCTTCCCAATAAAGTATCCACACCTCCATCATCCAACTTTATAATAGATATTAGTCTCTTGGCTAGGTCTAGAATGTGAAAAAACCCAAGGAGAGTTATAATCCTTCCATCTTTCAACAAAATCTTAACCCTTCCATGTCCCATGATTTTAGTTGTCGATTCATCTCCTAGGAAGACATCACCATCATCATAATTTTCATATTCACTGAACCACTCCTTGTGAGGAATCATATGAAATTATGTACCTGATTCGATCAACCATACATCATGGTATGCATGTGTACCTGTAGATTCTAGGTTAACATCAACTCCTTCTTCTGTGTATTCTTTCTCCTTCATGGAAGAGGCATCATCAAATCCATTTTATTTATCAACTTTCTTAGACCTACAATATTTCTTATAATTCCCATCTTTACCACATTTCCAACATTTCCTCAAAGATTTTCATAGGGATTTAGATCTGCCTTTATATTTAGATCTCCCCTGGGAAGATGTGTTTGTATCCCTATATTTGGGATGACCTCTTTCGAATAAAGCATATTTGTTATGACTATCCATGATTTTCCACCTCATCTCTTCTAATAACAAGGATGAAACTACATCCTCATACTTCAATCTAGATTGAGTGATACTACCAATTTCTACATCCAGATTATCTCAGCAGTCTGGAAAAGAACATAACAAAGTAATACACATATCTTCTTCTGCAAGCGTAATATCAATAGATCCAAGTTGAATTCCTAGAGTATTGAAGACATTTATATGCTTTGTCATAGAATCTCTATCTTCCATTCTAAGATGATACAAATTATTTCGAAGAAACAACTTCTTTACCAATGATTTTAACTGATACAAATTCCCCAACATTTCCCACAATTCCTTGGTTGTAGATTCTCCTAACACATTCAATAACACTAAATCTACCTAACAGATTCAAATCGTACTCCTTTCTCTTCTATTCATCTTCTCCCAATCTTCTTTTGACATACTAGTATATTGAGTACCAGTAGTTTGTGTACCAATAGATTGTGTACTAGTAGTTTGTGTACTATTAGTTTATGAACTAGTAAGCTTTGTATTAGTAGATTGTGTACCATGATCCACAAGAATCCATTTTTCTCTGTCTACAAGAAGTTCCTCCATCTTGAGCTTCCATAACTCAAAGTTTTCATTGTTGAACTTCTCAATCTCGATTCTAAAAATTCTTGCCATTATCTTTCAACACTCGAATCACCACTGCAAATCTCCCACTGAACCCGGGTTTATCACATGCCTAAGATAAAATTGATCTATCAAGACCTAGTTGAACCCTCAACAACAAAGGCATCCCCCTGAAGCCAAAAACATGCTTTGATACCACATGTAAGTTTTAAACCTATGAATTAAAGAAATGCATATAGATTCTTAAGAAAAATATAAATTAATCATTGGCTTATACATATAGTACACAAATATGTATGCTTTAAACCCTTAACCAGTATAAAACCATCATTCCTTCATGTCACACCTCTTAACTCTTAATCATATTAATTTCACCATTCGTAATACAATATATACAAAATATTTTTGGTATTTCGCAGCTACCAAAACCTTGATATCTTAATCTAGGATTAATTTAGAAAACCACTAAAAATAGAGAAAAATGCTAAAATAGCAAAAACCTCCCAAAAACATTTTTTCGGGGCATTTCCCAAAACCCTATCAGCTTCGGGCTACCCGTTGGAGCTGAACACTCTGTGTAACCAAGGGGGCATATTTTCCCCCCTGGGACTCCCTAGGAAAGCCTCTAGTGCACTTGACACAAAGGGAGAAGGGAGGAGGGATCATCAAATGAAATTGTCAAATATGATGCACCCCCCCTCTCTGCACACACATGCAAATAATATAAAACCTACCCAAAATTCACCCTCTTTTTTTTTTCTTTTCATATAGGGGGTCAAAGGATTACATAGTAAAAAACATAGGGCATCGATGTTGATTGTTTCTCTACACTAAGAGAAATTCTTAGAGCTCAGTAACTTTGTCAATGAATCTGCAACATTCTTTAAAGTGTCAACCTTCTCCATCAACACCTTATCTTCAACCATGTCTCTCGCAAAGTAATATTGAACATCAATATGCGTTGTATTTGAATGATAAGCTAGGTTCTTTTCCAAGAATATTGCACTCTGACTGTCACAATCTAACCTTACTGCTTGTTGTACTGACCCAATACCTGAACACAGTCTCTATAACCATATTGATTCCTTTCTTGCATACGTGGCTTCCATGTATTCAACTTCTGTAGTTGAGAGTGCCACTACAACCTCTGTTTTTCTCATGCAACCGATTACTTATTCAAATAGGTTAAACACATACCCACTTTTAGATATTTTGTGATCCATATCTCTAGCCCAGACTACATCAACAAACCCATGTATGTACAACACTCTATCCAATATTGGTATTCCTTGGTAGCACAATCCATAACTATAAGTGCCATG
>JASDQU010737889.1:37506-47768 GCA_032191745.1 Picea mariana
CTAAGCTAAGGCAACCAAAAGACCATTCCAAAGAATGGAATTCATAGAAAGACAATGAGAATTTCTACCTTAATCATTCGATACAAAATTTATTCATAGACATGTTTATTCAATCATCATTTCCATTTCAGTACACAAAGTATGAAAACACTTATGAGAAACCAGAGATTGTGAAGTGATTGTTGAAAGGGGTGCATGTTTCCACCCAACCGTAGGCGCAACCACTCCTGAATGGATTTACTGCTGGCCACCCCCTAGCTAGACCAAGATGCTCCGAGAGAGAATCTTTCTTATTTCTTAGTGATAGTCAGGGACGAAGGTTACTCCCCCCCTCCCATAGGAACTTAGCAAGTGGTTTCCTCTGTACCAAGAAATGGGGCCTACAACAAGGACTCCCATAGTCACTTGTCTTCTCTGCAGCCTTTTTTATAAACTTGGACTGAAAACACTACCAACAACTTCTTGCACCTAGAACAAACTTTTTTCTCTGTTCTCCTTCAAACCGGAGAGCTGCATTCTTTTTTTTCACTCTTCGAGAAAAATCGTCTCTTGAATATGCTTCCTCGCAGATCTGCCTCTGCCCATGAAATTACTTCCTTTCCTTCTTTCCTCAACATGATTGCATGGGTTTGAATCTCCAACTCGTGGTCAGGTCTGGAAGCCTTGCAGATGGGTACTTTGCCTCGTCTCCTCATTAACTCTTGAGGAGGGATTTTCCAACTACCATCCAGACTGGTAATCCGTTTCTGGGTCAGAGGATTGTTCTGGGTCTGAGCAATTAAATCCAATAACATACTGGTTTGGTGGGGGTCATCTCAACCATTTTTGGTTCCCCTCACCATCTCTCTTATAACATCATGATATATCTTGGAAAAGCCCCCTTTCAATAGTTATGCAACATTTTCCATTTTAATTAATAACAACAATACATACATTATCTTTTATAACAAAAGGTCCATCAAATCCAACATTCACACATATTCAGTCTGTCACAGTCTTTTGGCAAGTCATAGTTATATTTAAAAGCTGGGGGAAATAGGGGTATTATAGGCTATTAGATCCTCTATGAGTATGGGTCAAGTCTTACAAGCCTACCTCTTTACAAGATGAAGTTAGTAGAGCTCATGACACGCATGATATAGTACCTAAAAGTTAGTTTCCGCCAAAACCCACTTTTACCCCAAAGACTAAGGAGACCAAACCACCTCAGAGAGATTGGGTCGGAAAGTCCAAACTGGATGAAGAGACCAGGAGAGAATTGAGGAAAAATAAATTTTGTTTCATCTATCAGGAACCATGGGCACTAGGACAAAGATGTGCTGGGAAGGAAATTCCAGTCAATTAGCACCAGAAGTCAAGGACAAATCACAAAAAATTCCAGTCAATTAGCACCAGAAATTCGATCAAATTCACAAAATCCCTATAATTTGTAATCCGAGATTTAGTTAGATTAGAATAAATCCTACTCATTGATGATAGGGTTTTGTAAATAAGTTATAAATAGTTCTAATTTTTAAGTATGAAGGGTTGGTTCTAGTTAGCAAATATTGGCTTTTGTTGGGACCTGTTGGGAGATATGATCAATTTTGCCCACAGGAACTCTTTGATCAAATTACAATAATACAGGGCATTGTTACAGGATTCGTGTGTTGAATTCATTGGTGAAGGTTTTCCCTGATACTTTGTCTCTTCCTATTAATCATTTTGATTTCTACATTCTGAATTATCCTAAGAAGATATAGGACATAATTTGTTTGAATATACACTTTGTCACTGAATTTGGAATAATTTCTATGTTTTCTACTGAAGATCAAAGGAAAAATTATTCACTACTCTTTTTTATTGGATCTATAAACCCATTTGTCTCATCCATGCATCAAATTTATAAGGATCCATTGATTTTGCCTATCTTGCCTTGCAACATTGGCCTGTTAAACCTGCCTTGATTAAATTAAGTTGTGACTCCATTTCCCAATGGCCCATTTTCTTCTATTCCAACCAAAATTTTAAACCCAAAAACACTATATTTCATAACTAGCCTAAGATCCATACTTAAACAAATCTAAATCAGAAAGAGAGATCCCTCTATGAGTCTTGGAGGGATATATCCTCGACTCCAAGTGGTTTGATGTTACCTCTGTGACTGCCTCCACAGCCTTGGGAAATTACAGAGTGCTAACATATCTTACACACCTATGGAAGCTCTAACTTATAAGATACCTCCCCGACTTGCCTCGAAATCCTGTAAGGACCATAGAATTGTGGCTTAAATTTTTCTACCCCTTTCATTTTCAAGGATGTCTGCCTATATGGTTGCAAGTAGAGGTATACCAATTCTCCCACCTCAAAACTGTACTCCACTCTATGCTTATCAACATACATGTTCTGTTGATTTTGTGTCATTTGCAGGTTATCTTTGAGAGTTTGCAGGATGTCGTGACCCTCCTGAATCCAATCTTTGGCTTTGGGTTCCCATTTGTCCCCAAATACTTGGTCCACAAAGGTGGTGGTGTCATAACCATACAAATATTTGAAAGGTTTCATCCCTATCGACATGTGATAGGTGGTGTTATAGAAATTCTTACCCAACTGCAACCATTTGATCCATTCCTTATGTTTCCCTGATACATAATTTCTCAAATACCCCTCGAGCCATTTGTTTATAATTTTTGTTTTCCCATCGGTCTGAGGGTGATAACTGGTATTGGGAGGTAATTCTGTCCCTACGAGTCTTAACAACCCTTACCAGAAACCCCCCATGAATCTATTTTCTTGATCACTAATAATTGTCTTGGGCAGTCCATGTAGCCAAAATACCTCTCTAAAGAAAAATTCTACTACCTGCGCTACAAAGTATTTGGATGGTATGGAAAAGAAATGGGCAAATTTAGTAATCCTTTCAACCACCACATAAATACAATCCTTCCCTTGAACTTGAGGTATCCTTGTAATAAAATCCATCGAAATGTTTTCCCATTTTTGTTCAGGTATGGGAAGCAGTTGGAGCAATCCTACTATATGGGTATTGTTGGCCCTTGACCAAGTTTTGAGGATTCTTGGTCATGTTTGAACTAATTTTGGGACTTCGACAGGCTATCGAAGGTGGAGCGCAAGAAAAAGCAGAGATCGCGGGATCTTGATCCCTTTTAGGGCCCTTTTTGGGATTCAATATTATGTAATGGGTATGGGATGTCGGCCCATGGGTTTACCCATGTTTAGGCCTATTTTGTAAAGTATAAATAGAATCTAGACGATGTAAGTAGTGGTGATCTAGATGCGAAGATGCTAAGTGATAGAGTTTGATCTATGTGAACGAAAGTGCTAAGTGTAGAGTAGAGATTGCTTTTGTGCATACTGTATGAGGTTTGCAGAGCTTAGTGCAAGCAAGTGTAAGAGATTGAGAAGAGGCTTAGTGCTATAACCTAGCCCGGGGAAGGAGGATCTAGCGAGGTGCACATATATCCTGTCCTCTGCGGAGTAGGGTTTTTGTGGCTCTGTGCATGTAACTGATTGAATAAGCTAATAAAGAATACAAAGAGTTGGTGGACGTAGCCCTAGGGTGGGGGTGAGCCACGTACATGTTGTGTTTCTCTTCTTTGTGCGATGTATTGATGTGTTTATATGTTAACTTTCTTAGTGCTTTGATATAGATGAATGATAGGTAGACCTTTTGTTTCTTTGTGCTTAATGGTAAGAGTAAACGTTGGATCTGACCTGTGTGAATGTGATTATTACTTGAATCTACTAGATTTGATCTTTTTTTTAATGCTAACTGCTGCTAGATGCTAGATCTAGTTGAATACTACGATGTTTTGTAATTAGGGTTTAAAATGCGCTGTAACTAAGAATTGATATTAATGAATGTCAATGGTTGAGTGCTCTGTTAAGTGTTAGAATCACAGATCCATGTCCCAACTAAGGTTGCAGACATTTGAGTCCTGCAACCACCCTTGCCTCTACCTTGGGTGAGACTTCATCTGCTTCGCAGGTGTTGTTGAAAGGGCTGGTAGTTAGGGTTTTGTTGGTACGTTGTTGTAGCGTTGAACCATGGGTTTTCCCCTGTGCCCAAAAAATGGTTCCATTCAGAATGGAAAATGGAATTCTGAGATGAAGCTCACTAGAAAGAAGGATAGAAAACTAAGTAAGAAGAGAGCTAAGATCGAAAAGTTACAAAAGGTTCCAGAGGGAACTTCACAGAAGGAAAATTTACAAAATTGGAACTTCGTCGAGATATCAGAACTGCGTCACATGGCACTTCACCATGGTGAAGCAATATAGTCATTGGGAACATTCTAAACGTTAGACCAACGAATCAAACGGGTAGAAAGGAATTAATGGTCAGAAAGTTTGCCACTAGACCATTGGGGCCATGCCATAACAGACATCACTGAGTTAATGAAGGCTTCTCATCCATTGCAAGAGATTCATTGCCAAGTTATCTATTTATCTCGTCGTGCCACACAACGAGAACACTTTTTCCAAACGTGACTATCTGATCCTGCAGAATATTTGATTTTGCACAGTGATCATCGCGCTCTTGCCATCTATCCCGTTGCATTGAGCAGTTACTCTTCGAACCTGAGATATTCAACCACGAGCGTGTATGTACGAAGAACTTAGCGCACTCGAAAAGTTTGTGAAGGAAGTACTCATCGACCTCATCACTGAGAGATCCATGTTTGAAAGAGTGATGTATGTGGGTGTACAAGCATCATCGATGAGAGGAGTGCAAGCCTCTCCATCACCTGCTCATAGAGATGGACCATCCCGACCATCAGTGGAAAAGAGAACCAAACATAGAGACGACCTAGCAAATGCGAAGCTGATCTTGACCATATTTCTCGACTACATCCCGCCTCTGGTCGATGCGGTGAGTCAAGATAGTGTGCCAAGAGACTTCGAGTACACCATAGTTACTACAAAGCTCCCGAAGGGGATACGCGGAGTTCGAGCACAGTAGGACAAGATCATAGTGTTTAATTTCAGTGACTTCAACCTCGGAGATCGCAAGAACTATAGTATGCTCACCCCATATAAATACCTGACCAGGATGAAGGGGGAGAACTCAAAGATAATCCCCCAACCGTGGACGATGAACCTCGTGCAGTCCATCCTGTTAAATGTAATGAATATCCCACACTTCAGAAGGAACAGGAAGTCAACGCCTGTGTCAAGCTACTCCTTTCATGTTACCATGGAGACTACTTGTGGCTAGACCACCATATCATAGTCGATCCAACGTTGATCCATAGGGTCACTGGATTAAGTATGCAAGGACCCGACCCGCAGGAGTTATATCTAGGAAAAGCCACAGATTGCACACTAGCACATAAGATCAAGGATACATTCGACGATGTTGAAAAGGGGATGTGAGGCTACAAGGTAGCCTCCATCTAGAATGGCGCAGTGCGCCTAGCCCGCTAGTTAATAGTCGAAAAGTTAGTAAGGAAGAATAGACCTATGCAAGTCACAGGCTTTGTCATTGACCTCGCAGGGAAGTGCATAGAAGGTCTACATATGAATTGGGCAAAGTACCTAGTTAATCGGCTAAAACTAGACTGTCGCGAAGCATAGGATCAGGGCTACGAGTTTCACTTTAGCTGGATCCTGATCCTCATCACCTTTGTTTCCTGGGAGATGCCAGAAGTTGCAACCTTCCCAGATATCATACTATTCAAACTGCTTGCTACGAAGTTCACCACACTCTGGTACTCGAGTGATATGAACAAACAGTGGCAGTCGAATGTTGTTTTTCATACATATTACCTTTAGCTGAAGAGAGCCATAGAAGATGAACCTCACATGAATTTGAAAACCCTACATAAGTTACAACCACTGATGAATTTTTGTGTAGATCGACACTTCATCTACATTACAGTGTGCGCCGATGAACATAAGGAACAACTTCAATCATACTACAAACTCACAGAAGAGGACCTTGAGGAGATCACTAAGGATTGGTCCGTAGACCTCCTTATCCTCGTTGAACCTGTAAAGATGTATGACCCTGAATTGGACAACCCATAGGCCACCCACAAAGTACAGAACACACCCGACACTAGAAGAAGGAAGAAGACAAGAGGTCCAAGAATTAAGTAACACCTCAGGAAAGACTTCTTCAGTATCACCTACCCGAGGGGGTGATGTTGAAGTAGAAGAGATAAATGGAAAAGGAGATGAACAAAAGTAAGGTGAAGTAACACCGCCCAGAGATGATTTTGATCCCCTGAACAAGAGGAAGGTTTATCCCCTGAAGCCTTCTTCACGGAAGAAATGCAGAGCCACCATGACCAAGATGAATATTGTGCTCACTATAGGAGAAGGTTGCTCTCCAGGAAAATTTTGAAGACAAGAAAGCATGGATGAAACAAGAAAAAGAACAGTTTCTCGTAGAGCAACTTGAAGTGAAAGAAGAAGTCAATAGAGCCATCCACTCTGTGATAGGATTAGAACCACAAGAAAAATACTGATTCATGCATCGAGTAGAGTAGCTCGCAGAATATATCCAGTAGCTACAACAATGAATAGCAGACTTAGAGCTCTGCACCATACTCGACACCCCGTAGGATGTAAGGGATCAAAGAGAAGCAACTGCTCGAAGCGCAGTTCAAAGAATCAAAGTCCTTGCCATGGAATGCAAGCAACTGAGTGATCGTAGTGCCCAGACGTATGAGCGACTCATTGAGAATACAAAATTGAAGGCACTAGACTCACAGCTACAAGAAGCAAAGCATCAAGCAGAGACAATATAGGCATAGTTGAAGTCCCTGTCAGTTGTGGAAAGAATGAAGCGATCCCAAGAGAAGGGCGCTGCCCAACAACAGGTCCACACTATTTAGAGAAAAGTTATGGAAGTAACTCAGAGGCTCCAACCTGTACAGGATGAGGCTTACCAACTGTTCACAGAGATCGAAGGTCGAGGAGTGGAACTGGAGAAAGTCGTCACTACAATTGAACAACACCTAGAGGGACCTGTCAATGAAGCAGTGATATAAGAGTTCGCTGAATAGGAGGTCGTGGCACATCAACAAGTCAAAGAACCTCAAGCCAAGCTCGAGGATTTTGAAGAAGAACTAGTCAGATCAGAGTGACTTGGGACGAGTCACAGGTGAGTGTTGGGGGCCTATTGGCCCTTGACCAAGTTTTGAGGATTCTTGTTCATGTTTGACCTAATTTTGGGACTTCAACAGGCTGTTGAAGGCGAAGCGCAAGATGAAGTAGAGATCGTGGGATCTCGGCCCCTTTTAGGGCCTTTTTTGGGATCCAGGATTATGTAATGGGTATGGGATGTCGGACCATGGGTTTACCCATGTTTAGGCCTATTTTGTAAAGTATAAATAGAAGCTAGACGATGTAAGTAGTGGTGATCTAGATGTAAATATTCTAAGTGATAGAGTTTGATCTATGTGATCAAAAGTGCTAAGTGTAGAGTAGAGATTGATTTTGTGCATACTATTTGAGGTTTGCAAAGCTCAGTGAAATCAAGTGTAAGAGATTGAGAAGAGTCTTAGTGCTATAACCTAGCCCAGGGAAGGAGGATCTAGCGAGGTGCATAAATTTCATGTCCTTTGTGGAGTAGAGTTTTTGTGGCTCTGTGCATGTAACTAATTGAAGAAGCTACTAAAGAAGACGTAGAGTTGGTGGACGTAGCCCCAGGGTGGGGGTGAACCACGTACAATTGTGTTTCTCTACTTTGTGCGATGTATTGATGTGTTGATATGTTAACTTTCTTAGTGTTTTGATATAGATGAATGATAGGTAGACCTGTTGTTGCTTTGTGCTTAATGGTAAGAGTAAATGCTAGATCTAAACTGTGTAAATGTGCTTAGTTCTTGAATCTGCTAGATCTGATCTATTTTGTAATGCTAAGTGTTGCTAGATGCTAGATCTGGTTGAATATTGCGATGTTATGTAATTAGGGTTTAAAATGAGCTGTAACTAAGACTGGATATTGATGAATTTCAACTATTGAGTGCTCTGTTAAGTGTTAGAATCATAGATCCGTGTCCCAGCTAAGGTTGTAGACATCTAAGTCTTGCAACCACCCCTACCTCTACCTCGGGTGAGACTTCATCTGCTTCGCAGGTGTTGCCGAAAGGGCCGGTAGTTAGGGTTTTGTTGGTGCGTTGTTGTAGCATTGAATCCTAGGTATGACCTTGTGCCAACAGGTATGTTCCACCTTATTCTGCTGACAGATGTGGCACTCCCATATAAAATTCAGTACATCAGTCTTGATACCCTTCCAATCAAAGCTCTCCCAAATTTTTCTATAAGTATTTAGGTATCCTGGATGACCTGCCAAAGGAGAATTATGCGCAACATGTAGAATTTTTTCTTTCAAATAATATTCTGGTACTAAGTAGATCTGGTCCTTATAATATATGATGTCGTTAATAACCATGTACCTGTCATTGGAGACTTGACCATCAAGTATCTCACAAGAAAACTTTTTTTTGGAATATTCTACCAACAGAAGTGCCTTCCATTCCATTGAAATATCCATGAGAGAGGGTGGGTATCCTAGATAGGTCGTAAGCAACCACATTTTTTTTCCCTTTCACATACTCAATTTCAAAATTGTAGACTTGGATTTTACTGATCCATTTTTGTTTCCACTCGCTCAACTCCTTTTGCTCTAGGAGAAACTTCAAGCTATTATGATCAGTCTTTACCTTGAAACTGCTTCCCACCAAGTACTATCAAAATTTGGTCAAAGCATGCATTATGTCCAACATCTCTTTGTCATATATGGAGTAATGTTGCTCATACTCTCAGAGTTTGCAGCTCTCAAAAGCGATTGGGTGACTGATTTTCATCAATACAACTCCTATCCCAATTCCCGAAGCATCACACTCCAAGACAAGGGCTCAGTGAAATCAGGGAGTGCTAAAACATGGCATGAACTCATCACCTACTTCATTTTATCGAATGTCTCTTGGGCCTCCTCTATCCAATCGAAAACTCCCTTTTTGGTGAGATCGATCAGTGTCACTGTCAACTGTGAGAATCCATTAACAAATTTCCTGTAGTAAGTGTAGAGACCAAGGAAACTCTTTAGTTCTGTCACATTCCTGGGAGTTGGCCACTCAATGATCGCCTTGATCTTTTCTTGGTGCACCTGTACCCCATTTTCCCCAATCACATGCCCCAAGTAGAGCATCTTTTTCATACCAAACTTGCACTTGGATTCATTTTCATACTGACTCTTTATAATACCAAGTACTTCATCAAGATGTCGTAGATGGTATTCCCATGTTTTGTTGTATATGAGG
Organism: Picea mariana; assembly: GCA_032191745.1. NCBI lineage: Eukaryota > Viridiplantae > Streptophyta > Pinopsida > Pinales > Pinaceae > Picea > Picea mariana. The sequence goes on from JASDQU010737889.1 coordinate 46,779, forward strand.
ATGTTGTCAAAGAAGATTAATAAGAACTTCCTCAATTTTTTATTGAACACATGATTCATGCACGAATGGAAAGTGGCAGGGGCATTAGTTAGCTCGAATGGCATGTCTAGAAACTCATAATTCCCATAGTGGCATTGAAAGGTTGTCTTAGGTATGTCTTGCTCTTGTACCTTAATATGATGGTACCTTGATCGAAGATCAATCTTTGAGAAAAATTTATCTCCCCTGAGGTCATCCATTATTTCATCGATCCTGGGTATGGGGTACCAATTCTTGATCATTTTCTTGTTTAAAGCCTTGTAGTCAATACACACCTATAGAGTACTATCCAATTTCTTGACTAAGACAATGGAAGAGGAAAACGAGTTGGAAATAGGGCAGATGTGGCCCATTTTCAACAATTCTTTGATGGTTTTTCAATCTCATCCTTGTAAACTTTAGGGTGCTGATAGGGGTTTGTGGTAACTACTTGGACCCCCTCTTCTAACTCTATGATATGCTCAAAATATCTATCAGGTTGAATTCCAGGAGGAATTTCACTAAATACCTTATGATGTTTGTAGAGTAATACTTGTAATTCCTATGGAAGTTGTTGCAGATGGTTTGTTGGCTCTATGTCAGAAATAAAACACTATACATCCCACTCTATATCACCATGCTTCCCAACTACCTCCATGATGTGCGATGACACAATCTTTGGCGGGTATTGGTGCATGGCTCATAGGACCACTTTATTTCCATCCGGGCCTATGAACTCCATCTCCATGGTCCTTTGATCAATAGTGTATCTCCCAATAGAGTAAATCCATTGAACTCCTAACACTAAATTGGTGTCTCGTACATCCACCATGATGAAATCATCTGTCATTGAGTAGTTTCCCATGGTTATTGTGAGCTTAGGAATCCACTTGGTGCAACTCATCCAATGTCCTCCTGGTATGACTAATGTGAACCCATCAAATTCCTCTTTCGAAATTCCTCTCCTCTCGA
>JASDQU010737889.1:62607-73563 GCA_032191745.1 Picea mariana
CTCCATGGTCCTTTGATCAATAGTGTATCTCCCAATAGAGTAAATCCATTGAACGCCTAACACTAAATTGGTGTCTCGTACATCCACCATGATGAAATCATCTGTCATTGAGTAGTTTCCCATGGTTATTGTGAGCTTAGGAATCCACTTGGTGCAACTCATCCAATGTCCTCCTAGTATGACTAATGTGAACCCATCAAATTCCTCTTTTGAAATTCCTCTCCTCTCGACCATGTTAGCGTCAATGAAGTTATGTGATGCTCCCCCATCAATCAAGACTATCACCTTCTGCCCATGTAGGACACCTTTGACCCTAAAGGTATGATACCTCAGAAATCTTGACATCGAGGCCATGGATGCGACCTTATCCCCACCCTGTGAAGACTCCTCTCCTGATGTTGGATGTCCCTAGTCTTGTGCCTGCTCCACCTCCTCATCCTCATCATTGTCACTATCATAGAATACCTCAATGTAATGGGCCTTGCCTATTCTATCCTTCCCAGTGCATCTCTATCCTAGTGCCCATGGTTCCTGATAGATGAAACACAATTTATTTTTCCTTAATTCTCTCTTGGTCTCTTCATCCATTTTGGGCTTTTCGACCCAATCTCTCTCAAGTGGTTTGGTCTCCTTTGTCTTTGGGGTAAAAGTGGGTTTTGGCATAAACTGAATTTTATGTACTGCATCATGCATGTCACGAGTTCTACTAATTGCATCCTTTAAAGAGGTAGGCTTGTAAGACTTGACCCATACTCATAGAGGATCTGATAGCCTATAATACCCCTATTTCCCCTAGCTTTTAAATATAACTATGACTTGCCAAAGGACTGTGACATCCTGCATATGTGTGAATGTTGGATTTGATGGACCTTTTGTTATAAAAGGTAATGTATGTATTGTTGTTATTAATTAAAATGGATAATGTTGCATAACTGTTGAAAGGGGGGTTTTCCAAGATATATCATGATGTTATAAGAGAGATGGTGAGGGGAACTAGAAATGGTTGAGATTACATCCACCAAACCAGTACATTATTGGATTTAATTACTCATACCTAGAACAATCCTCTGACCCATAAATGGATTACCAGTCTGGCTGGTAGTTGGAAAATCCCTCCTCAAGAGTTAATGAGGAGATGGGGCAGAGTACCCATCTGCAAGGATTCCAAACTTGACCACAGGATGGAGATTCAGACCCATGCAATCATGTTGAGGAAAGAAGGAAAGGAAGTAATTTCATGGGCAGAGGAAGATCTACGAGGAAGCATATTCAAGAGAGGATTTTTCTCGAAGAGTGAAAAAAGAGAATGCAGCTCTCTGGTTTGAAGGAGAACAAAGAATTTTTTTTGTTCTGGGCACAAGAAGTTGTTGGTAGTGTTTTTAGTCCAAGTTTATAAACAAGGCTGCAGAGAAGATGAGTGACTGTGGGAGTCCTTGTTGCAGGCCCCCTTTCTTGGTATAGAGGAAACCACTTGCTAAGTTTCTGTGGGAGGATGGGAGTAACCTTCATCCCTAACTATCACTGAGAAAGAATAAATATTCTCTCTCAGAGCATATTGGTCTAGCTAGGGGGTGGCCAACGTTAAATCTGTTCAGTAGTGGTTGTGCCTACGGTTGGGTGGAAATAGGCACCCCTTTCAGCAATCGCTTCACGATATCTGGTTTCTCATAAGTGTTTTCATACTTTGTGTACTGAAATGGAAATGATGATTGAATATACATGTCTATGAATAAATTTTGTATCGAATGATTAAGGTAGAAATTATCATTGTCTTTCTATGAATTCCATGCTTTGGGATGGTATTTTGGTTGCCTTAGCTTAGTAGTTAGAGGGTTATGGGAAGTGGTTTTGCAAGAGAGTTGAGGTAGGGTTAACTGGAATGCTTAAGTCCTACCGACCTCTCGAATTTACCTTCATGGAAAAACTGAGTTCAAACTCTGTGGAAGGAGGGTGCCTCCTTCAGACCCTTCACCTTTGTGATCGAGGGCTCATGCCCATGGCTTTAACCAATTCATGGCTAAGATTTAAGTGTGTAGCCCACAGGAATTTTTAGAGGATCCATATGACCAAGGTATGGGAACCATGCATTAGGCCAAAAGAATCAAATCCTTTCTGGCTTTGGAGCTCTAGGAGTTCGAAGCTATCGGGTGTGATGACCTTACCAATTTCAAACCGGCCAAAGGAAACTTGTTGCTATGTTTACCCATGAGATTTATTGACATGTGGTGTTGTCCCTAACTGAGACAGATGGACCTGTCCCACTGTTAAACCCTAACCCACTTACCAATCATGAAGTAACGCGAGACACAGAGCCAAGGGTACTCAAGAGTCTCCCTGGCCATTGGATCTACTGCGAGGTCAGTCCGGCATTGACTACTTCATGAGAACATAGGTGTCATAGAAACAAATTCCCCAAACATCGGAGTTGCAAATTGATGTGAGCCCTATATTTGGGGAATTCATTGAGGGACCCTCTTAACCATCTGATCGACCAGTAGAGGGACTCACATACAACACTTTGGTGAAGTCCTACTTTGGGAGAATAGAGTTGTTATAATGCCGAAATCCCTGAATGTTGGATCTATGAAATAACGTGAACCACATATCTAGGGGTGCCTCAGGATATTCCCTAGCTATGGATCTATGCCAAGGTCATCCTGGTGTTGACCACTTTGGGAGAAAGGGGATGGTAAGCAGGAGAAACACTTGAACGTTGAATTCGTGAAGTGATAAGAGTCATAGATATGAGGACATTTCGATATCTCCCATGACCGTTAGATCTAGACCGTGGTCAGCTCGACRTTGACCACTYTGGGAGCAAGGAGGAAGTCACATAGTGTATCCCTGGAATGCCGAAGCTACGAAGTAACRGAGGCCGTAGATCATAGGATATATGTGGAAGCATCTTGACCATGAGATATAAGGGCATCAGAAGGCTATCATTCTAGAGTGACATGCCACGTTGACGTCACCCAGGGTGACGTGGGCCCATGTTTGACATGCCATGTGTCACCTGGATTCAGACGTTTTGCAAATCCTATATGCCCATTAAAACGTGACATGTCTCACCCACTGTAGGGACTGTGTGTCATCTCTTCCTTTCCACGTGTATCCCATGGCACATATTCGCTTGGCCTAATGGTGGGTGGAGTACTCAAGACCCACCTGTCCTTTCCTCTACATTTAATGTGCCACCATGTGTAAGGGTGGACCCTTCGGGAGTCCGAGACTTTGGGAATCTCAGGGTTTGGGGTGTAGTGTCCTAGATAAGCTAAAAGGCCCAAAGGTCGGAGTCACGTGGTGAGATTTTGGGCTCCTTCGGGAGTTTGAGATTTTGGGACTCTGGAGGATTTGCGCGTAGGAATGAAAAGGGGCATTTAGCACCAAAGTGCCAAACGTCGAACTCCCCTATAGCTTATGTGTTAAATGAGGATTAATTCCTACCATTGGATTAGACAGTGGATGAATTTTCACCATGGATGTAGGAATTTGGAGATGGTATGGATGAAATGGACCCATGTAGGTGCCACATGGCCCATGACTAATAACACCCAAAGAGATTCGATAGGTTATAACCTACAATCCAGAGCTCAGATTTGAGCATGGTACCAGTCATTAGAAATTTGTGGGTGAGTAGAAGAGGATGAAGACCTTGGATAGAGGATTTGAGACCATTAAATTAGGAAAAAAATTTATTCCCTATCCATAACAAGGGTACCTAGGGGTCGGGTGTGTTACAAATTGGTATCAAGGCAGGCAACAACACTTGGCCTGCTTGGGATCATGAACGAATCGCTTAAAAATCTTATTAGAGACCCTTTAAGGGTAGCACCCTATATTACACCATTCCTAAGAGGCTTATTTAAACCTCTATTGAAGAGAGGAATGAAACTTTCTACTATTGTTATATGTTTTGAAAAAAAAAATTCTTTGAACTGTGTGATGTTCATAAATTAGTAAATGATTAACTAACAAAAAACGTTTTATCAACACTCAATATGTCGGTGGATAGCAGGAAAAACCACAGTGTGAATGATGGTGACACACCATGAATTGGGGGAAAGATCCCACAATAGAGAGGAAGAATCTGATGAGAGGAGGGCGGTGGAAACCCCTCCAAATTTGGCTGAAACTGTAAGAAGCCTCATGGAATAATTACAGAGTTGTAAATTTGACAATGAAAGGATGATAAAAGAGAAGGAAAACAAAACCAAAATTAACGCAGTCCTACTGTAAATCTTATCATATATACAAAGTCAATTCCAACATGGACCAGCAGCCAGTCATGTGGACATACATCATACTAAGAAAACCCAAATTCCACTTGAGATATGAAATCATGGCCCTGAAAGTGGCCAAAAAAGGAGAAGCACCTCAAAGAAGGCCCAACATGGAGTTAAGACACACTCATCAGAACAATCTTCTGGTGAGGAAACTGACAACTCTAAGGGATCTTCTAGTAGAAAACATAGTTCACATTTCCAGAGGAGAAGAAAGAAAAGGAAACATTCCAAGAGTCATGACCCTGAAGAGTTTAATAAAGCCAAACCACCCACTTTTGATGGATATATTAAGAACGTGGATGAAGACAAATTTTGGTTGCTTGGCTTGAAGAAGTACTTCAGAGTTTATGACTACACTGAAAACTTAAAGGCTCGAATAGCCATTTTCAATATGAATGGAAAGGCCTCCATTTGGTGGGAGGACCTTAGGAATGTGAAAGGAATCCATGAGAAGGACCTATCATGGAAATAATTTGAGAAATACTTCAAGAATAAGTATATGTCAAAGAAATAATTTGATGGGAAGACCAAGGATTTCTATGAATTTAAGTTAGGACAACTCACAATAGATTAATATATCAACAAATTCCTTGAGTTGATAAGGTATGTGCCCTACATAAAGGATGAAAGGTAAAAATGCAACGATTTATTAGACATATCCTCTGCATGGATATATCTTCCGCACCTCATCTTTGACATAGACATATCGTCCGCACAGATATATCTTATGCACCTCTACACAGGTATATCTCACGCACAGCCAATAAAACATGACAAACTTCAATAAAACACACTAGTTGCATTATGCATGAAGCATACACTATGAAGCAACAAACTTCAATAAAACAAAGTAGTTTCATTATGCACGAGGCATGCACTATGAAGCAAGAAGAAGAGGAACTAATTCCACCTAAATATTAATATTTATTTTACACACATAAAAGAGTTACCTAAAACAAATTTATATTTTTTATAATTAACAAACATTAACACCAAAGTATTTTAACTTTTTAGATATCTCAATGGTTTTACATATATACATATATTAAAAAATAATTATATAAGGTTTTAAGTATATCTTCGACACATACATATCATTCGCACATATAAATCTTCCACACCTCCACACAAGTATATATGTTGTAGGATAAATATACCCTGCAGGAGTTACCTCCCTTAAGCTCTTCCTATACCTAAGATAGAATAGAGATGGAAGATAAATACTTTCCTAGATCTAAATCATATATGAAAAGATATACAAGATAAGAGGATGATAAGCATACCAGATACTTCGACGGTTGTCCCTGCATGCTCCTTGGTTGTTGGTTCCTTTGAAGATATCCTTCACTTTCATTACACGGGTCTCCAGACATAGGAGAACAAACAAATACCTATCACAAGATCAAACATAACATGTATAAAACATAGATATAATAATATATCACAAAGACATGAAAATGTCAACTCTCTATGAATATTATGATCACCATATACAATCAATTAGAGGGGAAACTCATGTGCATCTTCTATTAGTAAGGAAATATCTTACAACTTGTATACAAATATCTTGATGAAGCTTCTCCCAATTTCCTTCCCCAAGATCTGTAATCAATATGACATTATAAGTTTACTCTATCTTTCCCTCCCTTTTTCCCATGATAAACCCTCAATATATAGGATGAAAGAGATGATATGGTGGATAACTCTTAGACACTCAAAATAACAAGCTTATCGAGGTCGAATTACGATAAATATAAGCTTGGTCCCATCTTGTTGTAACCATTCCTAATTTGAGAGTAACGGAATCAATCGCACCTTGCATTCCTGCAAGGTGCGATTGGTCATGATTTTCAAGAGAGAAAGGCATGGCCATAAATTTGGATCATGATCTGTAAAAGGATAGCTCGCGACCAGGAAAAAGGATGGTGTATACTCAAGGGAAAAGTGATGTAACTCAGTGTTTCATCCTATTAACATTTAGAGAATATCTATCAGGAAATCAGGTGGAAAACAATTGTATAACAGAAGCCTCCTAAAGTATGAGGTCATAAGAGGTGTATGATGTCCGAAATAATTTACGAACAAAATTTGTGGAGCTTGAGGCAAAGGAATATGGGAAGAAGCTAAGATCTGTCCCGCAAAAAGAAGAACATCCTTGAGGTAGGCATACCCATGCTCGGTAATATAAACTAAGCATAGTCGCCAAAATCGGCACATTATGGATCCATGCATAGCGCAACTAACTAGATCATGAACACAAAAGAATACATTGTGGATCCATGTCACAATTGAAAATATAGCCATAACCAAGTACAAATGTGGATCTATGTGACAGTTTAAAAATCAGTCAGATGAATCGATGTCCAATTGATCTCTTAAAATACTTATGAAATACTCCATCACAACTTGGGAGAGGATGTTTTAAAGGAATGTTGTGGTCCCAACCCAAGGTCTTCGTCTCAAACCCCGAAATAGTATGAATCTACAACACGAGAATAGATGAGTTGATGTCGATCATGGTAGAAACTGTTTGATTACCAATCATTAATGGATATCGTTAATAAACGTGAGGGAATCCATCGATGATGATGATGGACCCCAAGATACCTAGTACAATATAGCAAGTTTGAATAGATGAGTTGTAGTTGAACACTCGTAGATTCATTTAGTAGGAGCCTGATCCAGGTGGATATTGGTGGCCACCCACCTATTCCAACTGGCTCCTCTTGAGAGTTTCTTAGTTCAACACGTTCTTCTGTACTTTTGTAATTGTGGGATCTACACTCTCATGGTTGTCTAAATCCATACACATCTTCCAGGTGGATACTGGTGGCCTCCCACCTAATCTAACTAGCTTATTTTGGATGTTTTCATGTCAACACAACTTTCTGTACTTCTAGGGCCATTTTGGGGCCCTAAACAGTGTTTTTTTGGCTTTCCACAGTCAAACTATAGACAAAGTCAAAGTTTAAAGAAATACTGTGTAGTTCTTGAAAAGACCTTTCCAATGAGATATCACACGCCTAAAACGAAGTTCATATGAAAAATTTATGACCCCGGGAAGTTGAGGTACCAACTTACCCATTGGGGCCCACATGACTTTTGGCGTTTCACCTCCTAGGGTTAGGTTCTTGGATTCCTAGGGTTTTGGAATTCACGGGTAATGTTAAAAAGGTTTATGGAGCCTCATTGTAATCATTATGCTCAGACGGATGCATGTAGCAACCACATCTCTTCTCGGAGATAGCTACCACCATTCAAGCAAGTTGTTTTAGTTATGCAGTTTTACAGTTTCAGCCTATTTCATTTATTCAATAGAATATATTGTTCACTAGATATTTGTGTTGTTCTCCATATCTCTGTGTTTATTGTCTGTTAATTAGTTCGTTCCGCTCCTAAATCCATATAAGTGGTATCAGAGCGGTCTTCTCTTCATTTATTTTTCTTCGTGAATGTCGCCGACGGGATCTGGGTACAAGAAGTTGGGACTTGAACTAGTCGAGCCTTTGCAAGATCGGTCGTGCCAAGCCTGACAACAACCCATGGGAGATGAAAATAAATATGATGGAGCAAGAGATCCTTTTAAAATGTTGCTCGAGGAAGCCCTTGCACGGTAAAGGAATGAAATTATGGAAAAATTTGCACAGATCCTTTGGTGGTTGCCCACAAGAGAAGCATCTTCATCAAGAAGCCATGCAACCCCCTTCATGGTATAGGTAAATTTTGATATTCCATCATTTGAAGGATTGATAGATGTAGATGTTGTAGATAAATGGTTGAATCTATTCGAAGGGTTTTTTTTGGTCCACAATTTTTCTGATTGGGAAAATATTACTTTTTCACTCCTCAAGATCATCCCCCATGTTAAGGACTGGTGGGATACTTACCCTAAGAAAAGGGCCATAGAGGAATATGAAATATTTGTGGTCTCCCCTACATGGGGTTCCTTTCGGGATGCCATTAAAGAACATTACTACCCCGTTGGAAGCTATGAGGACCAGTACACTAGATGGACCACCCTACGTCAGGAAAGGGACCATACAGTACAAGATTTCACCAATATTTTCCATACCCTGCGTACCAAATTGGGTATCAAAGACTCTAAGTGAAATATGGTGCTAAAATATTGCGGCTATTTTCATAGATACATTCAAACATAAATGGATTTTCTGGACATCACATCATTGGGTATGGTTTCTAGATATGTTTTCAAGATCGAGCATAAATTTAAGCAGAAGAGGTGAAAGTTTGGATCTACAAGCTCCTCACAGATGAAGCATGTAAAATGCAACCCCAACCCACACAACAAGGAACAGAGCAAAGATGTCCAATCTCAGGACAACCAGTCCAAGACGCAACACAAGAAGGTTAATGAGAAGATGAATAAGGACACGGGAAAATGGTGTGAATACCATAAAATCCCTTAGAACAACACTGAAGAATGTCACTCCAAGCAGTCACTCGTGGCTGAGATGAAGGCTTCCGAGTCAGAGGCTGATTCTGAATCTGAATTTCTAGATATGTTTTCAAGATCGAGCATAAATTTAAGCAGAAGAGGTGAAAGTTTGGATCTACAAGCTCCTCACAGATGAAGCATGTAAAATGCAACCCCAACCCACACAACAAGGAACAGAGCAAAGATGTCCAATCTCAGGACAACCAGTCCAAGACGCAACACAAGAAGGTTAATGAGAAGATGAATAAGGACACGGGAAAATGGTGTGAATACCATAAAATCCCTTAGAACAACACTGAAGAATGTCACTCCAAGCAGTCACTCGTGGCTGAGATGAAGGCTTCCGAGTCAGAGGCTGATTCTGAATCTGAATCAAATACAGAAGGAGGGAAGTGGATTATCGATGATGAACCCAGTGCCATTGCCTCTACCACCAAAGTACAGCCAAGCGAACCAGAAGAACCAGAGGAAGGGGAATGCCTCTTTCACTCACATCTGTGGGTAAAGGGGGCTCTGATTCATTTCATTGTTGATAGTGGTAGTCAGAAGAACTTGGTCTCAGAAGAGTTCGTCAAGCGGTTGGACCTGTCGACGACACCACACCTGTAGCCCTACACCACTAGTTGTCTTCACCAAGGAAGAGATCTATGTGTCAGCTAATAGTTTCATCTTCCCTACGGCTTCAATCCTTTCAAAGACGAGGTATTATGTGATATTTATCCCCTTGAAGTTTGTGATGTTCTTTTATGATAACCATATTTGTGGAAGAGTCATGTTGTGTATGAGTCTAGACTCTACACTTTTATTATTACTTTGGGTAAACAATTGTACATGTTACCATAGGTAGCGCCACCTACCACTATTTATTTAATCTCTACTAAGAAATGAAGTAAGGTCATTTCACATACTGTGAATTTCGTCTTCTTTGTGATCCTTGCTCACAGTAAGAAAAAGGTTGTTTCCACATCCGCAACCTCTACACAGAGCCTCTCTTTGCTGTAGAAGCAAGTGGACAGGATTGTGGAAGAGTACAGAGACATCTTCTCCTCACCCACCAGGGTATCGACGCACTGCCAAGTCAAGCATCCAATTGATCTAACCCCTTACACAACTTTTCCTAATGGACCATTCTATCATCACTCGCTGATGGAAAATGAAAAATTCAATCGTCATATCCAAAATCTTCTTCAAAAGGGGCACATCAGACCCATTTCCTCCCCTTGTGGAAGCCCGATTGTACTAGTGAAAAAGAAGGATGAGACCTGGCAGCTCTACATTGATTATAGAGCGTTAAACAAAATCTCAGCCAGGAACCATGATCCAATTCCCATAATTGATGACCTTCTTGACCAACTCAAGGGGAAAAATTTCTTCACCAAGATTGACCTAAATTATGGCTACCACCAGGTTCCCATCGAACCAACTGATGTATGGAGAACAACCTTCGAATCTAAATAAGGTCTCTTAGAATGGTTGGTCATGCCCTTTGTCTTAACAAATGCACCAACCACTTTAATGAGGTTGATGGATGATGTATTGAGACCCTTCACCAACTCTTTTGTGGTGGTATATTTGGATTACATCCTCATCTTTAGCATAACATGGGAGGAGCATATGCGGCATATTCAACAGGTTTTGAGCACTATGTGGCAACACAAGCTATATGACAACTTGGAAAAGTGCACCTTTGGCATGAACATGGTCCAATACTTGGGCTACATTGTTGATGATCATGGGGTACATGTTGATCCTAGTAAGATCCAGGTCATTCATGACTAGCCAGCCCTGACCACACTAACCGAGCTTCAGAGCTTCTTAGGATTGGCCAACTTCTACCTATGATTCATGTTGGGATTCTCTCATATTGCATGGGCCCTCAGCCAAGTGACCAAGGGAGGTGGTAGGGAAACATTCGCGTGGGGGAAGGAACAATAATGAGCATTTTATTATTTGAAGCATCGCTTGTGCTCAGCTCCAGTACTCTCCTTGAAAAATCTGCAACAACCGTTTGAGATTGATACTGACGCATCTAACTATGTTGTAGGCACAATTCTCACTCAGAACAGTCATCCGGTGGCATACCATAGTGAGACACTCTCAAATACTATCTGGAAATATCCCACCTATGACAAGGCAATTTATTCCATTGTACAAGCCTGTCGTCAATGGAAACATTACATTCTAGGAAAGGAGACAATCATCCACATAGATCACAAG
>JASDQU010737889.1:77026-91244 GCA_032191745.1 Picea mariana
GACATGTCTCACCCACTGTAGGGACCGTGTGTCATCTCTTCATTTCCACGTGTATCCCATGGCATAGATTCGCTTGGCCTAATGGTGGGTGGAGTGCTCGAGACCCATCTGTCCTTGCCTCTACGTTTAATGTGCCACCACGTGCAAGGGTGGACCCTTCGAGAGTCCGAGACTTTGGGACTCTCAGGTTTTGGGGTGCAGTGACCTAGATAAGCTAAAAGGCCCGAAGGTCGGAGTCACGTGGTGAGATTTTGGGCTCCTTCGGGAGTTTGGTATTTTGGGACTCTGGAGGATTTGCGCATAGGAAGGAAAAGGGGCATTTAGCACCAAAGTGCCAAACGTCGAACTCCCCTATAGCTTATGTGTTAAATGAGGATCAATTCCTACCATTGGATTGGACAGTGGATGAATTTTCACCATGGATGTAGGAATTTGGAGATGGTATGGATGAAATGGACCCATGTAGGTGCCACGTGGCCCATGACTAATAACACCCAAAGAGATTCGAGAGGCTATAACCTACAATCTAGAGCTCAGATTTGAGGATGGTAGCAGTCGCTAGAAATTTGTGGGTGAGTAGAAGAGGATGAAGACCTCGGATAGAGGATTTGAGACCATTAAATTAGGAAAAAAAATTATTCCCTATCCATAACAAGGGTACCTAGGGGTTGGGTGTGTTACAAATCGGTATCAAGGTAGGCAACAACACTTGGCTTGCTTGGGATCATGAACGATTCGCTTAAAAATGTTATTAGAGACCCTTTAAGGGTAGCACCCTATATTACACCATTCCTAAGAGGCTTATTTAAACCTCTACTAAAGAGAGGAATGAAACTTTCTACTATTGTTATATGTTTTGAAGAAAAAAAATTCTTTGAACTGTGTGATGTTCATAAATTAGTAAATGATTAACTAACAAAAAATGTTTTATCAACACTCAATATGTCGGTGGATAGCAGAAAAAACCACAGTGTGAATGATGGTGACACACCATGAATTGGGGGAAAGATCCCACAATAGAGAGGAAGAATCTGATGAGAGGAGGGTGGTGGAAACCCCTCCAAATTTGGCTGAAACTGTAAGAAGCCTCATGGAATAATTACAGAGTTGTAAATTTGACAATGAAAGGATGATAAAAGAGAAGGAAAACAAAACCGAAATTAACGCAGTCCTATTGCAAATCTTATCATATATACAAAGTCAATTGCAACATGGACCAACAGCCAGTCATGTGGACATACATCATACTAAGAAAACCCAAATTCCACTTGAGATATGAAAGCATGGCCCTGAAAGTGGCCAAAAAAGGAGAAGCACCTCAAAGAAGGCCCAACATGGAGTTAAGACACACTCATCAAAACAATCTTCTGGTGAGGAAACTGACAACTCCAAGGGATCTTCTAGTAGAAAACATAGTTCACATTCCCAGAGGAGAAGAAAGAAAAGGAAGCATTCCAAGAGTCATGACCCCTGAAGAGTTTAATAAATCCAAACCACCCACTTTTGATGGATATATTAAGAACGTGGATAAAGACAAATTTTGGTTGCTTGGCTTGAAGAAGTACTTCAGAGTTTATAACTACACTGAAAACTTAAAGGCTTGAATAGCCATTTTCAATATGAATGGAAAGGCCTCCATTTGGTGGGAGGAGCTTAGGAATGTGAAAGTAATCCATGAGAAGGACCTGTCATGGAAACAATTTGAGAAATACTTCAAGAAGAAGTATATGTCAAAGAAATAATTTGATGGGAAGACCAAGGAGTTCTATGAATTTAAGTTAGGACAACTCACAATAGATTAATATATCAACAAATTCCTTGAGTTGATAAGGTATGTGCCCTACATAAAGGATGAAAGGTAAAAATGCAACGATTTATTAGACATATCCTCCGCACGGATATATCTTCCGCACCTCATCTTCGACATAGACATATCGTCTACACAGATATATCTTATGCACCTCTACACAGGTATATCTCACGCACAACCGATAAAACATGACAAACTTCAATAAAGCACACTAGTTGCATTATGCATGAAGCATACACTATGAAGCAACAAACTTCAATAAAACAAAGTAGTTTCATTATGCACGAGGCATACACTATGAAGCAAGAAGAAGAGGAACTAATTCCACCTAAATATTAATATTTATTTTACACACATAAAAGAGTTACCTAAAACAAATTTATATTTTTTATAATTAACAAACATTAACACCAAAGTATTTTAACTTTTTAGATATCTCAATGGTTTTACATATATACATATATTAAAAAATAAGTATATAAGGTTTTAAGTATATCTTCGACACATACATATCATTCGCACATATAAATCTTCCACACCTCCACACAAGTATATATGTTGTAGGATAAATATACCCTGCATGAGTTACCTCCCTTAAGCTCTTCCTATACCTAAGATAGAATAGAGATGGAAGATAAATACTTTACTAGATCTAAATCATATATGAAAAGATATACAAGATAAGAGGATGATAAGCATACCAGATACTTCGACGATTGTCCCTACATGCTCCTTGGTTGTTGGCTCCTTTGAAGATATCCTTCACTATCATTACACGGGTCTCCAGACATAGGAGAACAAACAAATACCTATCACAATATCAAACATAACATGTATAAAACATAGATATAATAATATATCACAAAGACATGAAAATGTTAACTCTCTATGAATATTATGATCACCATATACAATCAAATTAGAGGGGAAAATCATGTGCATCTTCTATTAGTAAGGAAAAATCTTACAACTTGTATACAAATATCTTGATGAAGCTTCTCCTAATTTCCTTCCCCAAGCTCTGTAATCAATATGACATTATAAGTTTACTCTATCTTTCCCTCCCTTTTTCCCATGATAAACCCTCAATATATAGGATGAAAGAGATGATATAGTGGATAACTCTTAGACACTCAAAATAACAAGCTTATCGAGGTCAAATTACAAGAAATATAAGCTTGGTCCCATATTGTTGTAACCATTCCTAATTTGAGAGTAACAGAATCAATCGCACCTTGCATTCCTACAGGGTGCGATTGGTCATGATTTTCAAGAGAGAAAGGCATGGCCATAAATTTGGATCATGATCTGTAAAAGGATAGCTCACGACCAGGAAAAAGGATGGTGTATACTCAAGGGAAAAGTGATGTAACTCAGTGTTTCATCCTATTAACCTTTAGAGAATATCTATCAGGAAATCAGGTGGAAAACAATTGTATAGCAGAAGCCTCCTAAAGTATGAGGTCATAAGAGGTGTATGATGTCCGAAATAATTTACGAACAAAATTTGTGGAGCTTGAGGCAAAGGAATATGGGAAGAAGCTAACATCTGTCCCGCAAAAAGAAGAACATCCTTGAGGTAGGCATACCCATGCTCGATAATATAAACTAAGCATAGTCACCAAAATCAGTACACTGTGGATCCATGAATAGCGCAGCTGACTAGATCATGAACACAAAAGAATACATTGTGGATCCATGTCACAATTGAAAATATATCCATAACCAAGTACAAATGTGGATCTATGTGACAGTTTAAAAATCATTCAGATGACTCGATGTCCAATTGATCTCTTAAAATACTTATGAAATACTCCATCACAACTTGGGAGAGGATGTTTTAAAGGAATTTTGTGGTCCCAACCCAAGGTCTCAAACCCCGAAATGGTATGAATCTACAACACGAGAATAGATGAGTTGATGTCGATCATGGTAGAAACCATTTGATTACTAATCATTAATGGATATCGTTAATAAATGTGAGGGAATCCATCGATGATGATGATGGACCCCAAGATACCTAGTACAATATAGCAAGTTTGAATAGATGAGTTGTAGTTGAACACTAGTAGATTCATTTAGTAGGAGCCTGATCCAGGTGGATATTGGTGGCCACCCACCTATTCCAACTAGCTCCTCTTGAGAGTTTCTTAGTTCAACACGTTCTTCTGTACTTTTTGTAATTGTGGGATCTACACTCTCATGGTTGTCTAAATCCATACACATCTTCCAGGTGGATACTGGTGGCCTCCCACCTAATCCAACTAGCTTATTTTGGATGTTTTCATGTCAACACATCTTTCTGTACTTCTAGGGCTATTTTGGGGCCCTAAACAGTGTTTTTTTGGCTTTCCACAGTCAAACTATAGATAGAGTCAAAGTTTAAAGAAATATTGTGTAGTTCTTGAAAAGACCTTTCCAATGAGATATCACACGCCTAAAACGAAGTTCATATGAAAAATTTACGACCCCGGGAAGTTGAGGTACCAACTTACCCATTGGGACCCACATGACTTTTGGCGTTTCACCTCCTAGGGTTAGGTTCCTGGATTTCTAGGGTTTTGGAATTCACGGGTAATGTTAAAAAGGTTTATGGAGCCTCATTGTAATCATTATGCTCAGACGGATGCGTGTAGCAACCACATCTCTTCTTGGAGATAGCTACCACCATTCGAGCAAGTTGTTTTAGTTCTGTAGTTTTACAGTTTCAGCCTATTTCATTTATTCAATAGAATATATTGTTCACTGGACATTTGTGTTGTTCTCCATATCTATGTGTTTATTGTCTGTTAATTATTTTGTTCCGCTCCTAAATCCATATAAGTGGTATCAGAGTGGTCTTCTCTTCATTTATTTTTCTTCGTGAATGTCGCTGACGGGATCTGGGTACAAGAAGTTGGGACTTGAACCAGTCGAGCCTTTGCAAGATCGGTCATGCCAAGCCTGACAACAACCCATGGGGGATGGAAATAAATATGATGGAGCAAGAGATCCTTTTAAAATGTTGCTTGAGGAAGCCCTTGCGCGGTAAAGGAATGAAATTATGGACAACTTTGCACAGATCCTTTGGTGGTTGCCCACAAGAGAAGCATCTTCATCAAGAAGCCATGCAACCCCCTTCATGGTATAGGTAAATTTTGATATTCCATCATTTGAAGCACTGATATATGTAGATGTTGTAGATGAATGGTTGAATCTATTCGAAGGGTTATTTTCCGTCCACAATTTTTCTGATTGGGAAAATATTACTTTTTCACTCCTCAAGATCATCCCCCATGTTAAGGACTAGTGGGATACTTACCCTAAGAAAAGGGCCATAGAGGACTATGAAATATTTGCGGTCTCCCCTACATGGGGTTCCTTTCGGGATGCCATTAAAGAACAGTACTACCCCATTGGAAGCTATGAGGACCAGTACACTAGATGGACCACCTTACGTCAGGAAAGGGACCATACAATACAAGATTTCACCAATATTTTCCATACCCTGTGTACCAAATTGGGTATCAAAGACTCTAAGTGAAATATGGTGCTAAAATATTGCATCTATTTTCATAGATACATTCAAACATAAATGGATTTTCTGGACATCACATCATTGGGTATGGCTTCTAGATATGGTTTCAAGATCGAGCATAAATTTAAGCAGAAGAGGTGAAAGTTTGGATCTACAAACTCCTCGCAGATGAAGCGTGTAAAATGCAACCCCAACCCACACAACAAGGAACAGAGCAAAGATGTTCAATCTCAGGACAACCAGTCCAAGACGCAACACAAGAAGGGTAATGAGAAGATGAATAAGGACACGGGGAAATGGTGTGAATACCATAAAATCCCTTAGAACAACACTGAAGAATGTCGCTCCAAGCAGTCACTTGTGGCTGAGCTAAAGGGTTCTGAGTCAGAGGCTGATTCTGAATCTGAATCAAATACAAAAGGAGGGAAGTGGATTATCGATGATGAACCCAGTGCCATTTCCTCTACCACCAAAGTCCAGCCAAGCGAACCAGAAGAACCAAAGGAAGGGGAATGCCTCTTTCACTCACATATGTGGGTAAAGGGGGCTTTGATTCATTTCATTGTTGATAGTGGTAGTCAGAAGAACTTGATCTCAGAAGAGTTCGTCAAGCGGCTGGACCTGTCGATGACACCACACCTGTAGCCCTACACCACTAGTTGTCTTCACCAAGGAAGAGATCTATGTGTCAGCTAATAGATTCGTCTTCCCTATGGCTTCAATCCTTTCAAAGACGAGGTATTGTGTGATATTTATCCCCTTGAAGTTTGTGATGTTCTTTTATGATAACCATATTTGTAGAAGAGTCATGTTGTGTATGAGTCTAGACTCTACACTTTTATTATTACTTTGGATAAACAATTGTACATGTTACCAGAGGTAGCGCCACCTACCGCTATTTATTTAATCTCTACTAAGAAATGAAGTAAGGTCATTTCACATACTGGGAATTTCATCTTCTTTGTGATCCTTTCTCACAGTAAGAAAAAGGTCGTTTCCACATCCGCGACCTCTACACAGAGCCTCTCTTTGCAGTAGAAGCAAGTGGATAGGATTGTGGAAGAGTACAGAGACATCTTCTCCTCACCCACCAGCGTACCGACGCACTGCCAAGTCAAGCATCCAATTGATCTAACCCCCTACACAAATTTTCCTAATGGACCATTCTATCATCACTCGCTGATGGAAAATGAAAAATTCAATCGTCATATCCAAAATCTTCTTCAAAAGGGGCACATCATACCCATTTCCTCCCCTTGTGGAAGCCCGATTGTACTAGTGCAAAAGAAGGATGAGACCTGGTGGCTCTACATTGATTATAGGGTGTTAAACAAAATCTCAGCCAGGAACCATGATCCAATTCCCATAATTGATGACCTTCTCGACCAACTCAAGGGGAAAAATTTCTTCACCAAGATTGACCTAAATTATGGCTACCACCAGGTTCCCATCGAACCAACTGATGTATGGAAGACAACCTTCGAATCTAAATAAGGTCTCTTAGAATGGTTGGTCATGCCCTTTGGCTTAACAAATGCACCAACCACTTTCATGAGGTTGATGGATGATGTATTGAGACCCTTCACCAACTCTTTTGTGGTGGTATATTTGGATTACATCCTCATCTTTAGCATAACATGGGAGGAGCACATGCGGCATATTCAACAGGTTTTGAGCACTATGTGGCAGCACAAGCTATATGACAACTTGGAAAAGTGCACCTTTGGCATGAACAGGGTCCAATACTTGGGCTACATTGTTGATGATCATGGGGTACATGTTGATCTTACGAAGATCCAGGTCATTCATGACTAGCCAGCCCTAACCACACTAACCGAGCTTCAGAGCTTCTTAGGATTGGCCAACTTCTACCTATGATTCATGTTGGGATTCTCTCATATTGCATGGGCCCTCAGCCAAGTGACCAAGGGAGGTGGTAGGGAAACATTCGCGTGGGGGAAGGAACAACAATGAGCATTTGATTATTTGAAGCATCACTTGTGCTCAGCTCCAGTACTCTCCTTGACAAATCTGCAACAACCATTTGAGATTGATACTGACGCATCTAAATATGTTGTAGGCACAGTTCTCACTCAGAACAGTCATCCAGTGGCATACCATAGTGAGACACTCTCAGATACTATCTGGAAATATCTCACCTATGACAAGGCAATTTATTCCATTGTACAAGCCCGTCGTCAATGGAAACATTACATTCTAGGAAAGGAGACAATCATCCACATAGATCACAAGCCTCTATAGTTCATACAGACATAGGGGAAGTTGTAAAACAATTTCCATCAGAAGTGGTCCAACTACCTGCAATAGCTCCATATCAACATCAAGTATAAGACAGGGAGCACAAATCGTGTAGTTGACTTCCTCAGTCGACCTCCTGTGGTTGCACTGACCATCGTGCTCCATTCCTGTGGACATGAGGCATCTCAGTGGTCCCAAATTTATCAGCAATATCCGTACATCGCCACCACCTATTATCTCTTAGCTACATGCGCAAATGCCCCTGATTTTAACATTCAATACAAACTGTTATGCCATCTGGGCCATCTCTGTGTTCCTGCAAGCGAGCATGCAAAGCTGATTTGGGAAGCTCACTACAATCGGATGGAAGGACATTTTGGCATGGAGAAAATTGTGGTCATTCAACATAAACATTTTTATTGGCCAAAACTTCGATAGGACGTCAACAAGTATATCAGATCTTGCACTACCTGTGCCATTTCCAAGCTAGCCATCAAGAAGCAAGGATTATACACCCCTCTTCCTACGCCCGAGAAGCCTTGGGAATCCATCTCTATGGATTACATGTCTGACCTTCTGTCCACCAAGCAAGGCAATGATTGTGTATTTGTGGTACTTGATCAGTTTTCGAAGATGGCCATCCTCACAGCCTACAAGAAGACCATCATAGCGGCAGATACTGCCAAGCTCTTCTTCAAACAAGTGTGGGTCCATTTTGGGATACCACATACCATCATATTCAACCGAGACATCAGGTTCCTTACCAAATTTTGGTCGAGTCTCTAGTCATTGTTGGACACCAAGCTCACTAAATCCACTGCTTTCCACCCCCAAACCAATGGCCAAACAAAGGTCGTCAATCAAATGATTATGCACATCCTACACATGTACAATTCTAAGCATCTGCGTACATGGGATAAGATTCTCCCCTATGTTCAACACAGTTACAGCATGGCTCTCCATAGATCCACCATTCATAGCCCATTTCAGGTGGGGTTGGGATTCCAAACCCTTGGTTCCCATTGATTTTGTACTACCTCTTGCAACCACACAGATAAACACTTTCCATGTTTAGTCTGAGACCGACAAAGCCACTGGATTCAATGAGTGGATTTAACACATCTTCCTACAGGTCCATGAGATTTTGCAGAAATCCAATGCTAATTACAAACAACGCCATGATCAACATAGGGTACCACACCATTTATAGGTGGGAGACAAGGTCTAGTTACATTTGCAGAAAGAGCATCTTATAGGGCCCCATCGGAAGCTCTGACCACTTCGATATGGGCATTACACTATCACCAAGGTTGTGGGTAGAAATGTTTTTGAGCTCAACACTCCATCATTCCTTGGCTTGCACCTAGTGTTCAATGTGGACTTCCTTCGGCCATATTTTCCACCATTATTGGACACCTCCTAGATCGTAGAAAATATGACACCAACAGATCTCAATATTGACTGCATGGAATAGACATCCACTGATCAAATAGTGGACACACAGGTGAAGGGAAATCACCAGCAGAGGATCCATCTTTATCATGTTGTCAAGGAAGGGAAGATCCTACACCAAGGCAAGTGCCTCACCTGGAGCCAAATTCAGCAAAAGTATCCTCACCTAATGGGGAACTCAATGCAATGGATACCATTGATTCCTAAGGGGGGAGGACTAATCCAGGTGGATATTGGTGGCCACCCACCTATTCCAACTGGCTCCTCTTGACAATTTTTTAGTTCAATACCTTCTTATGTATTTATTTGTAATTGTGGGTTCTACAATTCCAAGGTTGTCTAAATCCCTACACATCTTCCAGGTGGAGACTTGTGGCCTTCATGTTAGCACATCTTTCTATACTTCCGAGGCCATTTTGGGCCCCTAAACAGTGTGTTTTTGTCTTGCCACAATAAAACTATATATGGAGTTGGAATTTGATGGCGTAATGTGTAGTTCTCGAAAAAACCTTTCCAAAGTGCTATGACGCGCCTAAAACAAAGGTTGTATGCAAATGTTATGACCCCAGGAAGTTGAGGTACCAACTTACCCATCGGGGCCCACATGAATTTTAGCGTTTCACCTCCTAAGGTTAGGTTTTTGGATGTCTAGGGTTTTGGAATTCATGAGTAATGTTAAAAAGGCCTCTGGAGCCTCATTGTAATCATTCTTCTCAGACAGATGTATGTAGCATCCACATCTCTTCTCTGAAATAGCTACCACCATTCGAGCAAGTTGTTTCAGTTCTACAATTTTACAGTTTCAACCTATTTCATTTATTCAATAGAAAATATTGTTCACTGGATGTCTATGTTGTTCTCTGTATCTCTGTGCTTATTGTCTGTTAATCAGTTTGTTATGATCCTAAATCTAGATCAGAGCTAATGATTTAAACCCACTAATAGAAATGCGAGAGAACTTGCCACTGATGCTTGCAAGACCCAAGGTACTAACTGGTTTCTATATTTTGATCCTAGATAATGATTTGGTGTCAACAGGACAAAATCCTTCGAAGGAGGGTGTTGATGTATACCCCATCAATCGACATGAAACAAAAAAAGGTATATGGTGTCAAACATAGAGCATAACTAACTTAGGTATGATTGGGATAAATAGGATGAAAGACTAGAAATGGCCGACATGGAAAAACTTCCCTTAAACAAAACAACACGAAAAATAACTTGAATTGACAACATTGACTCAATAATGACCAAAGCACTCGCCATGGGAGACTAGAAGCAAGAGTCTAAAAAAAGTCAAGGAAATGGTAGTGATTCAGAGGCAATGGATAACCCAATTATGAAACATGGACGTAAAACAAGTGTGTTGTTCAAGGGTGACTTGATAGATGATTTCCATTTGTGAAAATGACTATACTGAAAAACCGTCAAATTTCCTCCCACCATGAACGACAAGTACCCCTTTTTTATTTTACAATCTTGAGGAGGATAACAAATGATTGATATAGTTAATCTTCTATGAGTCCCTTGTCACATGTTTAACGAACCTAACGAAAGAGGGGTTCGATCCCATATGGGTCCTTCAATGTAAAATTTTACGAGTCCAGAGAAGGTAAAATCAACGATCTTTTCACATTTAGAGAGTCTGAAAAGAACTTAAAGAAGACTCCAAGGGTATTTTTTTTGTAAATTTACTCCCACAAGCCCGAAAAAGTATAAAACAATACAAGGGATAACTCTTCTAGCCAAGGTTGACTAGAGTATTCCTTTTTTGTATCTAGTCCATCTAGTCCGAAAAAATGTTTAAACTTACACTGAATAAACGTCCTTTCAAATCCATTTAACGAGTGTGAAAGGAAACAAGCTCACTTGACAATATTTTCATGTTTAGGGAGTCTGCAAAAAGCTTCAAGGGGACTACAGGGTGTACCTTTGTCATGGTTAGTTACCAAATGAGACAAAGGGGTAATAGTAAGTTCGGATGGAGAGAATGAGTGGGTTGCAATGAAGTTCCAGGTGCATGGAACATGAATTAAGAAATGGATTGCAAAAAAAAAGAGAAACGACAAATGATGACCAGTCGTAACATCAATTCTCGTCCAGGGGTGTTGTAAAATGGGAGAAGATAGATGGATAGTGGTCAAGCATCATTGTGATGTGATAAGAAATGGAAGAAAATGGTGATGTAGAAACAATAAGTAGAGAGACAACAAGAATGATAAAGTGAAACCATTTAAAACAACAAAAATGGTGGGAACCCCCTCCAGGAAGGCTTGAACCAAAGGTATAGTGCTTGCAGTATGGTTGGTTAATAATGGAAATAGGGAAATGCAGGGAAAAACCTGTCCCAATATTCCAGGTTAGAGACACGTACCTCAAGTTCAAAATATGTCCCCATGTAAAAAAACTTCCCTAGAATCTTGTCAACACATGAAAACTAGATTCCAAGGTCAAATCGCATAGTGAAATATCAAAAAGAAAATGTTTTTAGATTGTTTGGATATGACGTACACAAAAAAAAAGGAACTCACACCACAAACCTATGTACAAGACACTACACATCTTGATAATTTATGTAAAGTAGATCCCATTTCTAGGCTCAGACCAAGGATATTTTTCATAATCGATGAACTCATGAGCCATTATTGGCATCATATGGCTCACCATGTCGAGGCCATGCCACATAGGGGGGAATTTCTAGATACAAAGATACTCATCATGAGTGGTTTTGTGAGCTATGGAAGATCCTTGATGGGATCCATTAAGACACGAGGGAAGTGAAAAACACAAATCTTTGACGAGAGGGATAGCAAAAAATTTAGTGGCAAGTTCTGAAAATGAAATCTGAGGAAGAAAAGGGTTCAGACTAGGGGTTTCACTGGATTCTGCAGCAAATCCCCCTAGTCTAGGATAAAAAATCATCGCGTTAAATATCATCAATTTCAAATCGGGAAGAAGGACGTTGTGATGATTCTCATCCTCTCTGGGATTATCAATGGAATCCATGATTTCCGGGATGGCCTCTTTTGAAGGTAACTTAGTATCTAGGAAATCATGTGAAGTGAGAGAGTCAACAACCTATATGGGCGGAGTAGGTTGATCACACTCCATATGAGGATGGAGTTGTTGACTAGTATCAAAGTATGTTGATGGGATTGTTGAATTGGAAATATTGACTGTGGTGAGAAGGATGGATGCTCCATGTGTTTCAACATCCTCGGGATGAGGTATCACCCAAGGATCAATGGACCCAAGGGATTCACTGGTAGATGAGAAAATCCTGTTGATAAGAACGATATGGGTAGTTTCAGGTGCAAGAAGGGGGAATATCCCCATAAGATATGGATATTTAAACATACCTATACCAACACTCTCATACCCCCTAGAATAATTACCTACAAAAGGCACGTTAGTGCTAGGATTAGCTCGCAATTTGGGTGTGCAATAGTTGAGTTGGTTGATGGTAACTATTTTTCCTTGATGGGGAAAACATATGACGCAAAAGACAGTGGAAGCAACATCCTTCATTCCATATAACTAAGTGTGACCCAAGAGAATATTATAATCGAGTGTGGAATCCACCACTTCGACTTCTATGGAGATAGTCTTGCCCCCAAGCTCGATGGGTAAGGAGGTGAGAATTATGTGAGGTTTGAAATAATGTCCATCAAAATATTTTAGGATGGTTGAACATGTGGTGAGTTGTTGAGAACCAAGGGCTTTCCAACATGACAAAGACATAATTCAAGTGGATTCTCCTTCGTCGATCATTGTACAAAATATAATCTTTTTCAAACAACCAAATGTGATTTTCAATGCTTGTTGGTGTGAAAGACGTGACTCACTCTGTTTAGTGTCAAAGGAAATAATGTTTGACTTCAAAGGTTCGATTCCCCTTATGGAAGATAGAAAGGATTTCCACTTTGAAGGATAGTTCTGCAATACTTCGAATTCCGACATGGCACATGGTGCCTGGGAGATATCTTTCACTATGCTGTAGTGTTGAGCTGCTTTGACATTCAGACTATGGGTAGTCTGTCAAAGTACCCATTTTGGAGGGCGGATTGCAGACTCAAAAATTGGTTTCTCTAATTTGAGAGGGCCATTGGGTGGTGTAGTCAATGGAGGATCCTTATATGAAGTTTCCCCTTCTTGGGAGTCATAGTTCTTTGCTCTGGTGGATAGTGCCACCTTAGATTTAACCATCATAATATTTTTGGTTGAGGACTCTACATTGCCCCTGGGTGGAGGTGCAAGAACTTGTGTGACCATTTGTCGTTGTTGGGGGAGGGGAAGGATTGGTTAATATCATTGGTTGGGAAGGAGATCCCCCTCAATCTAGGTATTGATGAACTTCGACAAGGCAAGGGAAGTATTTGGTGAAGTGTTCCTCCTTATATACCATGCAAGGATATTTTAACTTTCTTTTTTTTTTCCCCCAGCATTGGGATCTTGGGTGTTTGTACTCTCCTGCTTGTTAGAATATTTTTTGGATTTACCCTTGTTTTTCTTCTTTCCTCTAGATTGTTGAGATGAAGTGGATTGAACTGCATTCGCCTCGAAGGTTTGTGAAAGAGAGGGAGTAGATTTGGTATTGGCACTATTTTTGGATGAGGTTGGGGTGGAGGTTATATGTCCTTGTTTCCCATTCGATTGGGTCACAGATTGTAGTTTTATGGAGCCTACCATGCCATCAACATGGGCTCTTGAAGCTCATTTTGATGGATCATTCAGTGGTCGAGGACCATGAGGGATCATATCATAAAGTGTTCCAGATTGGGAATATACTTGATCTAAATATTGAGCATGAATGATCACCTTCTCCTCGGTGACAACACCTCCCATACCGACAACTGTAGCAATGGGTGGTAGGAGAGAATTTGTGAACCAATTTTCCATGAGTTGGTCTAGAATTGGAGCTTTAATAAACCATCGTCACCATCTCCATTCATGGATATGATAAAAAATATGAATGGAGGTGGATTTCCTAAGAGATTTTAAAATCTCGATATCAATCTTATGCCAAATTGGCAGTTGGAAATGAGTTGAAAATTCCATAGAAGAGAATTAAAGTCGACAAAGGATTTTCACGGCAGCTCAATATACCATTTTTCTGTTGAACTTGTGAGCACTCTCTAGAAAAGTCTTAATCAAATGAAATCGTCCATCAAGGGTTAGAA
>JASDQU010737889.1:97725-108028 GCA_032191745.1 Picea mariana
AGACCAAGGATATTTTTCATAATCGATGAACTCATGAGCCATTATTGGCATCATATGGCTCACCATGTCGAGGCCATGCCACATAGGGGGGAATTTCTAGATACAAAGATACTCATCATGAGTGGTTTTGTGAGCTATGGAAGATCCTTGATGGGATCCATTAAGACACGAGGGAAGTGAAAAACACAAATCTTTGACGAGAGGGATAGCAAAAAATTTAGTGGCAAGTTCTGAAAATGAAATCTGAGGAAGAAAAGGGTTCAGACTAGGGGTTTCACTGGATTCTGCAGCAAATCCCCCTAGTCTAGGATAAAAAATCATCGCGTTAAATATCATCAATTTCAAATCGGGAAGAAGGACGTTGTGATGATTCTCATCCTCTCTGGGATTATCAATGGAATCCATGATTTCCGGGATGGCCTCTTTTGAAGGTAACTTAGTATCTAGGAAATCATGTGAAGTGAGAGAGTCAACAACCTATATGGGCGGAGTAGGTTGATCACACTCCATATGAGGATGGAGTTGTTGACTAGTATCAAAGTATGTTGATGGGATTGTTGAATTGGAAATATTGACTGTGGTGAGAAGGATGGATGCTCCATGTGTTTCAACATCCTCGGGATGAGGTATCACCCAAGGATCAATGGACCCAAGGGATTCACTGGTAGATGAGAAAATCCTGTTGATAAGAACGATATGGGTAGTTTCAGGTGCAAGAAGGGGGAATATCCCCATAAGATATGGATATTTAAACATACCTATACCAACACTCTCATACCCCCTAGAATAATTACCTACAAAAGGCACGTTAGTGCTAGGATTAGCTCGCAATTTGGGTGTGCAATAGTTGAGTTGGTTGATGGTAACTATTTTTCCTTGATGGGGAAAACATATGACGCAAAAGACAGTGGAAGCAACATCCTTCATTCCATATAACTAAGTGTGACCCAAGAGAATATTATAATCGAGTGTGGAATCCACCACTTCGACTTCTATGGAGATAGTCTTGCCCCCAAGCTCGATGGGTAAGGAGGTGAGAATTATGTGAGGTTTGAAATAATGTCCATCAAAATATTTTAGGATGGTTGAACATGTGGTGAGTTGTTGAGAACCAAGGGCTTTCCAACATGACAAAGACATAATTCAAGTGGATTCTCCTTCGTCGATCATTGTACAAAATATAATCTTTTTCAAACAACCAAATGTGATTTTCAATGCTTGTTGGTGTGAAAGACGTGACTCACTCTGTTTAGTGTCAAAGGAAATAATGTTTGACTTCAAAGGTTCGATTCCCCTTATGGAAGATAGAAAGGATTTCCACTTTGAAGGATAGTTCTGCAATACTTCGAATTCCGACATGGCACATGGTGCCTGGGAGATATCTTTCACTATGCTGTAGTGTTGAGCTGCTTTGACATTCAGACTATGGGTAGTCTGTCAAAGTACCCATTTTGGAGGGCGGATTGCAGACTCAAAAATTGGTTTCTCTAATTTGAGAGGGCCATTGGGTGGTGTAGTCAATGGAGGATCCTTATATGAAGTTTCCCCTTCTTGGGAGTCATAGTTCTTTGCTCTGGTGGATAGTGCCACCTTAGATTTAACCATCATAATATTTTTGGTTGAGGACTCTACATTGCCCCTGGGTGGAGGTGCAAGAACTTGTGTGACCATTTGTCGTTGTTGGGGGAGGGGAAGGATTGGTTAATATCATTGGTTGGGAAGGAGATCCCCCTCAATCTAGGTATTGATGAACTTCGACAAGGCAAGGGAAGTATTTGGTGAAGTGTTCCTCCTTATATACCATGCAAGGATATTTTAACTTTCTTTTTTTTTTCCCCCAGCATTGGGATCTTGGGTGTTTGTACTCTCCTGCTTGTTAGAATATTTTTTGGATTTACCCTTGTTTTTCTTCTTTCCTCTAGATTGTTGAGATGAAGTGGATTGAACTGCATTCGCCTCGAAGGTTTGTGAAAGAGAGGGAGTAGATTTGGTATTGGCACTATTTTTGGATGAGGTTGGGGTGGAGGTTATATGTCCTTGTTTCCCATTCGATTGGGTCACAGATTGTAGTTTTATGGAGCCTACCATGCCATCAACATGGGCTCTTGAAGCTCATTTTGATGGATCATTCAGTGGTCGAGGACCATGAGGGATCATATCATAAAGTGTTCCAGATTGGGAATATACTTGATCTAAATATTGAGCATGAATGATCACCTTCTCCTCGGTGACAACACCTCCCATACCGACAACTGTAGCAATGGGTGGTAGGAGAGAATTTGTGAACCAATTTTCCATGAGTTGGTCTAGAATTGGAGCTTTAATAAACCATCGTCACCATCTCCATTCATGGATATGATAAAAAATATGAATGGAGGTGGATTTCCTAAGAGATTTTAAAATCTCGATATCAATCTTATGCCAAATTGGCAGTTGGAAATGAGTTGAAAATTCCATAGAAGAGAATTAAAGTCGACAAAGGATTTTCACGGCAGCTCAATATACCATTTTTCTGTTGAACTTGTGAGCACTCTCTAGAAAAGTCTTAATCAAATGAAATCGTCCATCAAGGGTTAGAAGAACACCAAATATGGAAGGCCATTACATGATTGTTAAGATATTCTCCAGGATTTCCATCGAACTTCGGGATGTCAGAGGGTAGTTTGGCAGGGATGGGTGGCTAGAATGGGGCATGTTGTATGGGATCGTTTGTCAAACACAACAAATTCGACGGATCTAATGTAGCCAAAAAATCAAGTTGCCGATTTGGTTGTGAATACTGGTAGTGTAGATGTGGCATCGAGGTACTAGTAGGACCATATATAGGTTATGATGGAATTGTAACACCTGTTGGTCCTCCCATATACTGTTGTTGATGGGGTTGGGGAGTAGGAAGCATGGGGTTCATGGTTTGAGTGGGAAAGTCTCCTTGTAGAGGGATACCCGTCGTATTAGGCTGACCCTATGGAGTGTTTACAACTCTCGAATACGATAGGCCCGTATAAATCCCTATAGGGCATGCTAGAATGGTTTGCCCCCAGGTTTTAGGTTTGTTTCCAATAAGAAATTGTCATGGTTGGTTTCCAATAAGGGATTGACCCCAAACTGGTTGTTTTCCCACAACTGGAGGTTTCCCCCGGCTGGTTGTTACCCCCAAGGTGGTTGTTTCCCCCATGTTGGTTGTTTCCCCATAGCTGGAGGTTTCCCCCCAGCTGCTTTTTTTCCCCAAGGTGGTTGTTTCTCCCATGTTAAATATTTCCCTATAGTTGAGGGTTTCCCCCTAGTTGTTTGATTCCCCCATGTTGAAGAGGGCCTTGTAGCTAATGGTTTCCCCCTAGTGGGAGGTATAGAATAAATTCCCATCTTAACAGTTTGTGCAGGATGAACAATTGGTGTGAATGTCATTGGGTTACCTACTTGACTAGAAGGGGGGAAAAAAAGCTATTTGTCACAGGGCTCGAGGAAGTAGCATTGTTGGCCACTTGACTATATGGAAAATGTATAAACGTCCAAGTAAAGTGCTTGGAGTATACATATGTGTAGTTAGAGAGGAAAGAACATAAGTTTTTTCCATAGGCTGTTGTGACGGGGTAACATGGGTCAACGATGTTCCCCACAAAAGATAAGTTCCAGGGGTAGTGATGTGTGCCAAAGAAACTATCTCAGGATAAAGTCGGGGTATCACTAATCCATATGTATAGTTAATTATTTTTGCATCCATGCCAAAGGATATCCTACTGTACATATCAAGGGGTAAGCGATAAGAAGAAAAATAATCAATAAAATGTTTTGAAGGAAGCTCAAACAATAGTGGGTTATAAAGATTAATAAAAGGAGGATTTGCGGGAGGGACACAACATTCCTCAGGGATTTCAACCTCCCCTTCAGCATGGTCACTCAGGGGAGCTACACTCCCAATTTTAGAAGAAACCTCTTCATTGATAGTTCCTTCATTTGAAGGGTTGTGTGGGAGCTCATGTTCTTTAGGTTCCAACCCCTGCATTCATCGATATCTTTAGAGACCTTGGTCAACCATGGTTAAAGTGTAATAGAAATAATGATCCATAATACCAACTACGGATGTAGAAAGAACACACCCCTAATAAATATAAAGGTAATCAACCAATAAAACAATAAGTTAAAAGATCTTTCGAAGACGGGATATCAAGTCGTCAGCAAATATATGAGCAATAGTTACGATAATCTTCACACAACAGTTCCCTAGGATGCAAGTAAGAGCTCACAGGAAAATACCCTCTCAGTTCGTCGAAGCTGAGATTGAATGTTTTCCACAAGTACCACAAGGAATCCCCCATTGTAGTCACTTGTGTGGCTACCTAGGACAGGTCACTAAGGTTACCACTTCACAAAAATGTGGTCGGGAGGAACAATCATCAATCAATACTATCGTGTGGGCGGGGAATACTAGGTTAAATCATAGCACCCAAAATTTCAAGAATGTTGGAGTTACACTTGGGATGTCTAGATCTCGAAACCCCTAATACATGAAGTAGTACCACTAGGAAAATGGAGAAGGGATATCTCAACCACTTGCATAGCTTGACCTAGTGCTTAACTCACGTGTGAGGCGAGATTTTCCACAACCGGTTTTGTTACTAATGGTTTTTTGCTCATTAATTGTCCTATTTTGATTTAGCGGCCTTGGAGGATTTACTCACTTCACCCTAATCCAAAGGCCCTATCCTTACACTATTGTTGGTGTGATATAAAATGAAAAATATCTAATCAATTTTATTAAGCACATTGGTTAATTTTAATGGATTTTCCTTACTCAAAAGGATGTATGAAGATGCAATTGATGCAACTTTGCGACCAATGATGAATGACAAGGTGCTTCTCAGATGATTTGAATTAGATGCAAATGAAGCCATATATATCAGATCTGGGAATGAACCCTTTCAAATAGACTCGAAAAAGACTTATGGGCAGAATGAAAATCAAGGCTTAAAATAGGGAAGGATGTTGAGAATATGAATTCAAAAGTTGAGGAAGAAAACTAAATAAACTTCCCCAATGGATTCGTCAGTCTGTTGTAGGATAAATGTACCCTACAGGAGTAACCTCCCTTAGGCTATTCCTAGACCTAAGATATAATAGAGATTCAAACTAAATACTTTCCTAGATCTAAATCATACATGAAAAGATCTACAAGATAAGAGGATGAGAAGCATATCCGATACTTCGACGATTGTCCCTACATGATACTTGGTCATTCACTCCTTTAAAGATATCCTTCACTTTCATGAAAACGAGCCTGCACACTTAGGATAAAAAAACAACACCTCTCATGAGATCAAACTTAACATGTATAAAACATAGATCTAATAATATATCACAAATACATGAAAATATTAACTCTCTATGAAGATTATGATCACCATATAAAATCAAGTAGAGTGGAAAATCAAGTGCATATTCTATTAATAAGGAAAAAAACTTACAACTTACATACAAATAGCTTGATGAAGCTTCTCCAAATTTATTTTCCCAAGTCCATAATCAATACGACATTATAATTTTACTCTATCTTTCCCTCCATTTTTCCATGAGAGGCCCTCAATATATAGGATGAAAGATATAAGATGGTGAATAACTCTTAGACACTCAAAATAGCAAGCCACTTGAGGTTGAATTATGAGAAATAAAAGCTTGATCCCATTTCGTTGTAACCATTCCTAATTTGAGAGTAACAAACTCGGTCAGGCCTTGCATTCCTCTAGGGTGTGACCCATTGAGATTTGTAAGAGAGCAAGGCACAATCATCAATTTGGTTCATGATCTATAAAAGGACATCTCACTACTAGGAAAAAGGATGGTGTATACTTAAAGAAAAAGTGACATAACTCATTTTTTTGGCCTATTAAACTCTAGAGAATATCCATCATGTAATTAGGTGGCAAATAATTGTATAACAATATCCCTCGCATAGTCAATAAAACATAACAAAATTCAATAAAACACATTAGTTTCATTATGCATAATACATACACTATGAAGCAACAAACTTCAATAAAACAAAGTAGTTGCATTATGCATGAGTCATACACAATGAAGCAAGAAGAAGAGGAACTAATTGCACCTAAATATTTTTATGTATATGCATGTTATCCCCTATCCTGGGGATAACTAAGTATATCATGTCTCGAGGCCCACAGGTCCTAGACATGGAGTGCCAAGAGTTGGATGACTTGATCATGGCCCCAAATGGCCCCTCTTTTCTTTAGTGCAACCCATTTATCAGCAGCAACAATATCCCTCCCACCAGACTGGTTCTGAAGTAGCAGTAAGTATTGCTCCATGAAGTAATGAGTCTGGGTATCATGGTATTGTCACTCTGATAATTGAAGAACTTGGATATGTTTCATTGAATTCTCCTTCATTTCATAATGTTTGCTTGGAAATTATGCTCTTTAACTTGTTCATACCTAGAAGGGTGACATGATGCCCTAGGAAGTTGATATCCCTTTAGGATGGGTTTCCACTGGGTGGGTCTAAGAAAGGTCATTGTCCATTCCCTCCATACTTACCACTTTCCATCTTTATTCCTCTCATTCCCCCCCTACCTTTGTTTGGGCATTGGGATTTTCCACACTATGAAGGGTTGTACCTTGCCTTGTGGGAAGAAGGGGCTACAGTCCCAGAGGGTAAAAGTATCTAGTAAGAGTTAAAAGACAAATATAAAAAAAAATGAGATGCTTCGCCCAAGGATTCCAGAGAAAGCAGTAAAAAGATTCTTAGTAAGAAAAGAGAACCCATAAAATAAATAAACACTCAAGGTATTAGTTGGTGGATGGGAAGTCTCATCATGAGTCTGCCTATTATGACCATGGGCATGTAGCGGTATGATACTACCATCTATCTGGTCACCAAACCAGGGTAGTGGCACTTGGTGGCATAGCCAAGAGAAAGGGGGTCTCATCACTATCCAACCTTCTCATCTCCATGAAATGTTTGCAGATAATGCTGTCACCTCTGGCCACCAAGCCAAGATAGTGTCCATCAACTCTTCCCTTGAAGCATAAAAACAAAAGATCAAAAGAAATGAAGTTAAGAATAAAAGGAAATGAACAAGATAGAAAAAAATGGCATCTATGACAAGGTGCAACTCGCCCTCTACAAAGGCACTCACGGGTAAGATTTACATTTCCCTGTTATCACTACACCCCTTTCCCAAACACTACCCTATGCCACCTCATACACTTACATGACCTGGATTGATTCTGACCTGGGAAACACCCCAAACTTAAGGAGGATTAGCCCAATAGGACACCATGTGACCTTATCCAAACCTGGATTGTTAGATTGCATAATGTCTTTGAGCATTTGTGTGGGTAAATGGGGGTTTGATGCACATGTTTGGGTAATTTAATTATTGGATGTGATTTACATGTTATGATCCATGTGACTTATGAACCCCTAGAGGGCGTACTTGTTGTTGTTGCAGGACCTTGCCTGGTGGATAGGTACACATGGGGGAATGATTAGATCATACCTTCATGGGGCTAAAATCCCACAAATGGATGTTGTAACCCCAGCCATGGGTAAGAAGACATCAGATATTTTCACTAGGAAGAAAGAAGGACGTCACCTTGGAGGAACCCTGGCAAACCTAGACCTAGAGGAATATTTCTTTTCCACCTAGACATTGACCTTTGAGAGCCCATGATGTCACCACCATGACCCTGCATGTCATCCAAAGCTAGGGTTTTCATTTTGAGGGAAGTTGTGAGCAATTTGGAATGTGTGGGCATCATCCAAGGACTTTGGAGGCCAAACGTTTAGCATCTAGAGCCCAACTTTCCACCTTAGGGGCTCAATGTCACCCTATAAGGGCATGACGTCACCCTTGGAAGTGTTTTTAGATGATAATTAATTTTATTTATGTATAATTTGAATTTATTTGTAAATTGGCCAGGTTGGCCTTTATTTGACCTAAAATTAATTAAAGGTCAATAGTTTTATATAAATAAACATAAAACACACTCATTTTTATTAGCACAACTCCTCACACAAGAGGAGAGGTATGAAATTTTCACCTTAGAAGGGCCATTGGATAAAATTGTGAGGCACACTCTTGTATAAGGATGATTTTTTTCAAGTTGGATCAATCTTGGAAGATTTTATGGTGATCTTGCATGGTATTTCATGATTATTCTTGGTGCAAGTAGGTAAAATATGCATTTTTTGTCATCTATTGAATGGTTTATGTATGGTTTTATTTCCTCATACAAGATTATGAAATTTCATGATATGCTTAGTGCTTGATGTAAGGAACTTAAATTGCTACTTTCTTACTTTCTATTTGCCAAGCTTTTCAATGAATTGATCTAGTAACTAGTGAAACCCTAGAGCCCTAGTTTCCTAGCACTCTAAGGTTTTGACCTAGTTATCTTTTCCTAAGTTCTTATCCCATAAGAAGCCTAGGGAGAGCAAGGTGGTAGGGCCTAGAATTGCCTACACCCTAGTATCTTGTTTTCTTGAGGAAAATGCATAGGGGGACTTGAGTTACTACTTCTCCTATGCATTCCTCTTGGAATTTTGTGCACTATCAAAATTGATTTGCAGCCTTAGAAGAAGGCGTCCACTTGACTCCATAAGCCCAAGAAGGCACGATTTCTAGCCTCTGTCTTATTAAAGGATTGATTAAACACTCAAACTCTCTTCCTTGAAGTTTTTTCTGACTTCTACTAACCCATAACTAGACTAATTCATTAGCTAACTTCTTGTTGTTGCAAATCACTGCTACAACCATACTAATTCATGCTAATTTATTGCATTCACCTACATAACTTGCACCTAGCTCACTCAGAAATTTCTTGTGACAATTGTCAGTCAATCTACTAGATAAATGCTAAGTTTACATGGTGTTTCCTTGCAATTTTGAGCACTAGAATTTGTTGTTGTTACAAAATATTACTACATACATCTAACTACAGAAAATTCTCTTTATAAGTGACATTAAATGCTAGCTAGATATTGCCAAATTTTCTTGCGACAATTAATTATCATCAATTCAAGTTAAAGCTACATTTTCTTGTCTTTTTCAAGCAATTTCAAGGAATATTTTTTTCCGCTGTTACAAGATACTTATTGTTGTTGTAAACTATTACATTTCTGCAATTTTGTATCAGATAGCCTACTTTTTGAAGGTTCGTGGTCTTTAGAAGCACTAACATCATATTTTGTACTTGAAAGATGCCATGTTTTCTTTGTTGTCTTGTTCTGGGCAGGTACACTCCATTTTTACCATTGTTTCATCCCTTAAAGACCTTAAGAACATTTTGAGTTGAGCGACCAATGAGAGGAGAGTTTTATTGCATCCTTTCCTTAGTCTTATCAGCCCTTTAGGTCACTGGGGACGTCTCCCCTAGGGTAACTTTGATATACTCCTAAACAGAAAGGGGTTTCCTATTAAGGTGACAGTAATAGGTCACCCCCTATTATTTCAATATTGCATTGACTTGCCTTGGGCTTTGGGAAAGTTCATATTGTGCGATAACATTTTGGAGTCGTTTCCAGGGAACATTGTGTCAACATTCCTCAACGACACTTTTTCGGTAATCCTTTATCCAAAGCCTTCTTTTCACAAAGCTTACCTGGAGACTCCACTTAGGGTGATTCCCTCATCCCTTTGATAATCCTTAAGAGGATATCTGGTGACTCCACTAAAATTTTCCAAGGTCCGACCTTACTCTCAATTTTGTGTTATTTCCAAGTTATGGGATCATGGCACCCCGGTAACAAGTGTATTCAACTATTGATTTCAAAAAATTTCAAGGATACTCGCATTATTTTGATGCAAAATGGTTAAACAACTCTCCAAGATTCAGAGGCCTCCCAATTACTCACATCGTAGAATTCTTGAAGTATATAAGTGAGATAGAATTGGAAGGGGAGGATGTTCTGGTAAAATTGTTCATACTTTCTTTGCTATATTTTTTGCAAGATTGGTTTAAGAGTTGTTGCAAAGATAGGGGTATATCATCTTTCCTAGACCTTATCAGTAGTTTTATTGAGTTTTTCAAACCACAATGCCAAACATATGAATATGCCTTTCAAAATCTCACAGTAGCCCTAGAGGATGAAGGGTTCACCACAGATATTATGGAAGATCTCATACCATACTCAATACCAAGAACCCTCTGATATAGAAAGAGATATTTATGAAGAAAGTTGTCAACCCCTTGAAGAGGAACAAGATCTTTCCCATGATTCGATAGAATGTAGTAAATATTTAACTAAAGAAGTGAATTATGAGGATGAAGCATTAGTATCCAATCCT
>JASDQU010737889.1:172982-196215 GCA_032191745.1 Picea mariana
AGTGAGATCCAGATTATCCCCGAGAAATAAGGTCTCAACCACCAAGGGGTCGGAGGATGGGAGAGGTAGAGGGAGCCCTCTCACCTTGAGGTTCAATTCCTGTGCCCGCCTCGTACGTTCTTCCACGAGTTTAGCTTGTACCACCTCCTCAACAACTTCTAGGGGGGCGGGGGGCTTATCCTTTCCTCTAACTACTTGTGCCCATGAGTTGATATGTGTTTATGTTTTATGTTTAAAGGTATCTTGCTGAGATTTGATCTCCTCCTGCTTGTTTTTAAGGTCGAGTATTTCTGTGTGTAAGGAATTGCTAGGGGGGTGAAGGGCGTCTTGCTCCTTGTTTGCATTTAACTGTTGCTTTAGTGATATGTTGTTTGATTCAATTATGGCTACCCTGTTGGTGAGTTCATCGACCTCTGTTCGTAATGCCAAGTTTGATGATTCTAGGAGTTCTAATCTCGTAATTAGCCCCCAAATAAGCCTGTAGCTGCCCCCATCTTCATAGTCATGCATATTGGAATTTGGGGAAGGTCGGATGATTTGTAGTGGGGTCATCGAGATGGGCTATAGTGGTGAATCTCCCAAAGGCATCGTTGACTACACAAGGAGTAGATTAGACCCTCGTGTTAATTTATCTAACCTGGCACCACGACAGTTAACTCAGAAATCAAATCACTTTATTCATTAACTACACAGCTAGGTTTTAACCAAAAATCAATAGAAGCATTAAAACAGAAACCAATCACACATTGCACAAGATATTCGGGTAAACACCCCTGGAAAAACCCTTGCGGGAAAACCAAATCTTCTTTTATTGATCTTGGGCTCCCTTCCTGGAATAATGGTCCTTTAGAGGATTACAATGCAGTGATAGCCTAGCCCACCTAGTTGCTATCTTCCTCGCTGTCCCTTTGCACCTTTCCTCAACCCTACCCACTCACACTTGGATGAAATTTCTTCACCCACTTAATGAGATCTCTTCACTTTCTACTCAGTGTGTTTCATCCTCTCACCAAGGCTGCCTTTTCTTACATTAAGATTTGACCAAATCAATCACTAACCATAGATCTCCAATGTGATCAAAGGCCGTGATCTAATCTCATCTTCACTTTAGATCTAACGGCTAAGACTTGATCAAACTCTCACTTAAGTTACTAATGCAACCAAACTTAGGCTTTTAACTTAATTAATTAAAAAGAACATTCACTTTAATAATTAACACATAAAGTGAACTTCCCAAGGTTTTCTGAGAGGTTACAAGGACGACTTCCACATGCTAGACACCAAGCCTTTGTGGAAGTACCTGTTTGATGTTAATACATCAACACTCCCTCTTAGTGAGGAAGGTACTTTTGCCACTTGGAGGTGGTTCTATCTTCACTATTAGATCTGCTACCTTGCTAGCTCTCCAATCCAACTGATTGGTTGCTCCCTTCGACATGCAAGCTATCCCAATCATTTTGCTCAGCCCTGTCTGCGAAGACATTCCTATGATCATGCTCCTAGAAGCCTTTGCTCCTGAGCATCCTGCATGGTCATCTCGTACTATGACTTCTTCTGGACAGTCTTTAAAGGTTGCTCCTTCCCACTGAAACCTGAAGGAGGACTCCCTCTGAGCTGTTCAACCTTCGGAGGTACCTACTCCTTGTCCTCTGCCACTCTGCTACTGCGTGCCATAGCTTGCATAAGCTGGCCCTTTAGCCTATACAGGTTGCTCTCTCTAACTCCAAAGACAACTGCTTTGTCTGAGCTAGATCCTCTGGGCATGATCAACTCCTGTCCATCTTAGAATAAGACCTCATAGCCCTTCTTCTCAATCGCTGAGATTGAGAGCAGACGACTCCTGAGTTCTGGCACCTATAGCACATCTCTCACTCTCAATATGCCTCCTGACTCCATCCAGAATGACACTGTTCCAGATCCCTGCACTACATGCTTGGTCCCCATACCAAGTTACACATACAGATTTAAGTCAGACTCTGTGAAGCTCTCAAACACCTCTCGTGCTCGTGTCATATGACATGAGGCTCCACTATCTATTAACCATGCATCAGTTGATATGGTGCCCAAGGTAGTCTGGGAAACAAGTAAGAGCTCTGATTGCTCAAACTTCTTGGCAAACTCATCCATATGAGCCTTTGTCGACGCAACTACCGTTGGTTGTGTCTTGTTTCCCCCCTTTTTCTTGTTCGGACATTGACCTGCATAGTGCCCAAACTTGTGACATGCAAAGCACTTGACTTTGCTCATGTCCTTCTTCTTGCTGTCTTCGTTGACAATCTTCTTTCCTTTCCTTACTTGGCTGGCAAGAGCAACGTTCTCATTAACATTCTTGTACTTGCCTCCATTCAGTTCTTCATCGCGAAGTTCCTCCTGAACGAAGTCATCCCACAACCTTGACCAATCTGGGAACTTCTCTTGTCCCACGACTCCTTTGCTAAACGATGCCCACTCCTTTATGAATGCTTTGAGTGTCGTCCTCACCAACTCTGAGTCATCCACTGCTTCCCCAGTTCATCTCAAACCTGTTGGATTTGGGTGAGATAAGTCGTCACTATATCTGATCCTGTCATCTTCGTGTCCCTAAGCTTCTCTCTCAACACCATCTTGCGATTCTTATTCTTGCTTGTAACAAGCTCTTTAGAGCCTCCCACATGTCCCTGGCTGAGTTCTTTCTCGATAAATGAGGGATCAAGTGATCCTTCCCTCCAGCTAGGATTATCCTCCTGGCTTTCACGTCCTTCAGATTATGGGCGGCTAGGTCTTTTGGATCTACTGGTGGGGCCACAATAGAGTTGGCAAACTCCCAGATATCATTCTCCATCAGCACCAACATAATCTGCTCCTTCCATGGACTGTAGTTGGACACCTTGTCCAACCTGTCTTCAAATCGCAATCTCAACGCTGCCATCTCGACAATCTGTTGAAAAACTCAAAATTGGCTTCCCAAACCTGCTACTTGGTCCCTCTGTCCGCTGCCTAGATTCGCTGCCCGCTGCCTAGATTTGTTTTTTGTTATCGCGCAATCTGTACTTGACCAAAGCCCAAGGCAAGTGAATGCAAGATTGGCGTAACAGGGGGTGACCTATCATTGTCACCTTAATAGGTAACCCCTTTTTGTTTAGGATTATATCAAAGTTACCCCAAGGGAGACGTCCCCAGTGACCTAAAGGGATGATATGACTAAGGCAAGGATGCAAGAAAATCCCCCTCTCACTGGTCCCTCAAGTCAAAAGGTTCTTAAGGTCTTTAAGGGATGAAGCAATGGTAAAAATGGAGTGTACTTGCCTAGAACAAGACAACAAAGAAAAAATGGCAGCTTTCAAGTACAAAAATTGATGTTAGTGCCTCTTAAGACCATGAACCTTCAAAAAATAGGCTAGCTGATATAAAATTTCAGCAATGTAATAGTTTACAACAGCGATAAGTATTTTGTAACAACCACAAAAAATATGCCTTGAAATTGCTTGAAAAAGACAAGATGTAGCTTTAACTAGGCAAAATGATAATTAATTGTCACAAACAAGTTTGGCAATCTCTGGCTAGCCTTAAATGTTAATTTTGCAGAGAATTTGCTGCAGTTAGATGGCTGAGCAATCTTTTGTAACAACAAGAAGTTCTAGTGCTTAGAATTGCAAGAAAACACCATGTAAACTTAGCATTTATCAAGTAGATTGTTTGGAAATTCACGAACAATTTCTGAATGAGTTAGATGCAAGTTATGTAGGTGTATGCGGCAAATCAATGTAGATTAGTATGGCTGTAGCAGTGATTTGCAACAGTAGCACGTTGGTTAATGAATTAGTCTAGTTTAGGGTTAGTAGAAGTTAGCAAAAGCTTCAAGGAAGAGAGTTTGAGTGTTTAATCAATCCTTCAATAAGAGAGAGGCTAGAACTAGTGCCTTCTAGGGCTTATGGAGTTAAGTGGACGACTTCTTCTAAGGCTGCAAATCAACTTTGATAGTGCACAAAAGTCCAAGAGGAATGCATAGGAGAAGTAGTAACTTAAGTTCCCCTATGCATTTGCTCAAGAAAATAAGATACTAGGGTGTAGGCAATTTTAGGCCCTAGCACCTTGCTTTCCTTAGCGTTCTTATGGGATAAGAACTTAAGCAAAGATAACTAGGTCAAAACCTTAGAGTGCTAGGAAACTAGGGTTCGGTTTCACTAGTTACTAGATCAATTCAATGAAAAGCTTGGCAAATAGAAAGTAAGAAAGTAGCAATTTAAGTTCTTTACTTCAAGCATTAAGCATATCATGCAATTTCATAATCTTGTATGAGCAAATAAAACCATACATAAACCATTCAATAGATGACAAAAAAATGCAGATTTTACCTACTTGCACCAAGAATAATCATGAAATACCATGCAAGATCACCATAAAAGCTTCCAAGATTGATCTAACTTGCAAAAAATCAGCGTTATACAAGAGCGTGCCTCACAATTTCAGCCAATAGCCCAACTACTGTGCCTCAACATTGCTCCCTTGCGCTGCCTCCTGTCCTGAGTCCATGTGTGCTAAGGGCAATCATTCCATGAGAGGAGGGGAGAAACATTAGAGGCCCTTGACTCCATTGATGCCGTGGGAGCTTGTTGTCCTTGAAGCCGCCCTGAAAATTGTCTGAATTGTTGGCGTAAAGATCTAATATGCCTCGAATGACGATTGATGGCTCAYAGAACAACTGCAAGTTCCTCATGGTGGCGAAATTCTTGTGCGTGAAGTTGTTGTTGAAGTTGTGCATTCAAGGCCCTCAGCTCTCGAGTTTCTTCTTGTTGGTTTCGAACTTGGTGTTGAAGTAAGCTAAGAGCACAATTGTGACATTTGTAGCTTTCCYGAC
The DNA here is from genome assembly GCA_032191745.1 of Picea mariana. Lineage (NCBI taxonomy): Eukaryota > Viridiplantae > Streptophyta > Pinopsida > Pinales > Pinaceae > Picea > Picea mariana. Next base: position 177,820 of record JASDQU010737889.1, read on the forward strand.
CGTGCCTCCACATTTTCTCTTCCCCTAAATTCTAGGAGATGGAATTCTTAAGTGACCTGGATTTGCTCCAGCTCCACAAGAGCTTGTTGAATTGCGGTGATTCCTTCATCCTCTTCAAGTCGTTATGCTTATATTGCTTCTCGGCAACAAATTTCATAATTAATTCCCCCGATCTTAAGGACAACTCCAATATTTCATATGATAACTAATGAAACGGATGAATGACTCGCTGTGATGCCAATGCAACAGAATCCGTAGCCATGATAGGTACGATACCAAGGGATTGAGCGTGGGAAATCCACAAGAAGGCTTGATCGCATGAGTATATGAGATTATTGCTAGAGCAATGAGGCGACATGAGTGTTCGTGTGAAGAGAGGAGAGTTCCACGTTGTAAGATACATGATAATCCAGGTGGGTCCACGGCGAGCCAGTGGGGGCTTAGATTCCAAGTGGCAGGGCGGATACGCTGGGTGTTGAGGCAAAAGGGCTCCAGGGTGGCCGCCAACGCTAATCCTTCGAGTCAACCATAAGAGATTCAATAATAAACTTGTTTGATGAATACCTTTACTCTTAATTTTATGGGATAAGATCATTTCTAATCACACTGTTTAGTTTTAATTGACTCTGCTCCGATTGCTTTGCCTTTTTGGCTAAGAGATCAACTGTTGAGTTTTGGATTATGAGAATATGAAAGTAGTGGATGCTTTCAAAGCTTGCTTCAAGAGCTCTTATACGTGAAAGCATTGTTGCAATTTGCAAGGACGGGGTGAACACTTTCAGTGATTCTCCGGAGTCCCTTGACGATCAATTCTGAGTCCCCGATGACCACTAGTCTTGTTATATTTCTTTCCATGGCTAGGCACATTCCCATATAGATTGCTAATATCTCAGCATTGTTGTTAGAGGTTTGACAGAGTCCCCAAGAGAAATCCAAAATCTTTTGTCCATCGGAGCCAATGATGATCGCCCCCCCCGCACCTGCTACCCCTATTTCATGAAGTACATCTTAGCTAAAACAGGGTCCACATATATATATGCATGCTAAGGCCATTAGATTATTTCATGAAGTACATCTTAGCCAAAACAGGGTCCATATATATATATATGCATGTTAAAGCCATTAGATTATTTCATGAAGTACATCTTAGTCAAAACAGGGCTTGTCTAGGACCCTTAATTACCAATTCTAATATCTTTTCCACAATTATCCAAACTTGTCCCCATTTTTACATAGATATTGTTCTCAATATTCTCTTCCAAGTGCTTTTTGAATCACCCAATTTGGACATTCCAATCAAAAGTTATACCAATTTTAAGTTGTCTTACTCTTTTATTCCCATCTATAGGGACTCCTTTGGAAGCTGATCTTGTACTTGTTATCTCTCTGACATTTTTGCTCCATCTTCACTGAAAGTTAGACCTGTAGCATCCTAAAATGTCTTTTCTTAAATGCCACTGGTCTCTCTCAATTTGGATTTTTGAAACAGAATTTATGGCTGAATTACCAAACCTTATTGGTTTTAGCCTCTCTCAGGAGAGCGAGCTTGTATAGACAATATCTCCATAAATTTTGCTGGTAACATCCTTTTATGTCTTCTTTCAAATGCCACTGTTCTCACAGTAACTGGAAGTCAGAGTCTTCAGATATGTGCGTTTTAGTTAACCCTACTATATTTTGCATGATTTCAGGACTGGGTAAAAACTAGTGTTTTTGGAACTAGACCGAAACCAGTGGAACTGGCCAGTCTGATCAGTTTTAGACCAAAACCGGTCCAAATTGCTGATTCAGACTGGTTCAGTACTGAACTGGTCGGTTTCGCATAGGGACCAGTCGGTTCAGTACCAAACCGACCTTTAGGCATCGAAATGGAAGGGTTTTTTACGGAACTGGTTGGTTTCGTACAGGGCCGTACAACACCACTAGGGACCCACAGATTTCAATTTAAAAAAAAACCACTAAATTTAGGGAGGGGTTGCCTAATACCTAACCCTAGGGCCTTCTAAAATCTAGTAATTAATGGTGATATTAAATCCTTAAAGTAAAAGCAACATCCTCATTTATCTTTCATTTTCATCCTTCTACTTAAATTTTTAACATTACCATTAATTGTTTTAGGATGTTTGAGAGTGGTTCCAACCTGATTGGACTTCATATGGAAAAAGTAGAATTTTAGGTCCCATTCAGAATTTGACAGACAAAAACGGTTTTCAGGATTTCAAGATTGGCATGATTGCAACGTTTCCACTCGATTCTATCATGTATGAAGGTATGGAATTGACATTTAATCAAGAGCACCGATCCCTCTATGTACCTTGATGTTGGTGGCATTGATTGTTGAACTCTTATGTCATGACCCTAGTAAAAATGTACCCTTCACTCAAGTAAAATCACTTATTAGGCATGTTAAACTTTTTCTATCTTATTTTAATGCTTAGATGTTGACACTGATGGTGAGGATCCTAATATAGGCAACGAGTTTGATGATATCTAGTTATTTGTTGTAGCATGATTTTTTTTGGACTCTACGGGCCATTTAGAGCCTCTTCGTTGATGTATTTTGATTTAGAGATGGATTGCACTTCGTGCTATTTTTGTTATATGCACCCTTACTTGCTATATACATGAGAAAGTTGCATTTTTGTGTATAATGGTTTGGATTCATATGGATGCACATGAATATATATGTTTTTTTTCAAAATTTGAATATTTTATGTATTTTTTGATTGACCAGTTTTTTGGTCCGGTTTTTTTTCTGGTTCCCGGTTCACATTTTTGGGGTCGACCAGTTTAGTGATCGATCCAGTTTAGTGATCGATCCAGTTCTGATAACATTGGTAGAAACCTTACTTGTATGCACTGTACCTCTAATATTCTCATGCCTCTGCTACTGGAATTTTTACCAGTGATAGTCAAGGATGCCCTTCTTTCCAACACTTCAAGTCTCACTCAATTTGGAGGTCCCTAGCAATCGTTATAGCTCCACTAGTGAGATGTACTCCTTGAAGGTGTTCAACAGAGAATCATTCGCTGTGATACAACTTGTAATGAACAAAGTAAACATTAAAGCATGATAAATCTGCACACACACTGTTAGCTTTTGTAGCTCGGGAGGTACTCTGCATGTTTTGTCTTGTATGCGGATGTAACCTTATGTTTACACTACTAGGCACTTGACGTTGTAAATGGGTTTTTATAAAGTTGTGATAAAGTGGTTCTTTTATTAAAGTAACTTTTTAATAAAGTGTACCTTCTAATATTAAAGTGACTTTATTTCATAAAGTGCACTTATGTTATAAAGTGAAATTGTACTTAAATATTTTTAAGTGATTTATTTTGGAGGGAATGAATCATGTCCCTTGATTAGGGTTGGAGAAGGTGAATGGTCACTTTTAGATTATAAGAGAATACCTAGGGTAGTGTGCAAGACAAGAAGAAGAGAGGAAGAAAATTGAGAGAGAGAGAGAGAGAGAGCTTGAAGAGGAAAGGGCAGAAACTTGGCACATTTCCCAAGAGGAAAGAGGGCACAAATCCCAAGACAATTTGCTGTGTAACCGAGTTGGAGTTTTCTGCTATTTTGGAGGCCGTACTGTATAGATCCGTACAATCCTTACAACAGAGGAAAGGGGCACAGATTTCGAGATTAGTTTGCTGCATGCAAACCGAGGCACCCGTTGGTATTTTTCCTTGCTTTTGGGGGCATTTTTAGGCTGTTGTCCGTACAGTATAATCTTGGCACATTTTATGTGTGCTGGTACAGCTGGGTCGTACAGGCCGTACAACTCACTGAGCACAGTTTTCTAGACAACATTTTGGTGGGAAGTTTTGTGGCTGTAAGTGGTTTCCTTCTACTAGGTTTTGTTATTTTCTGCTGATACAACTTTCCTAAAGCTAATAAAAGATCTCTCTCTCATTGGGTTTCCCCACATTGTGGTTTTCCCTGGCATTGCCTAAATTTTTGAGTATTTCATGGTCGAGTGATTGTTGTTCATTGTTATTTTTTCGTTGCAACAATACTTAGTAATGTGTATTTCAGTTTATGAAGTTCTGGGTTATTTTCATTTAAGTCTGAAAACAAGTTTTTACTAAGTGGGTGATATTTGTTTTATTGGGTGAACTTATTTCATAGATTTTCTACATGGTATCAGAGCTTGGGTTCTGAGTTATGATGAGCAGTGTGATTTTTGGGCAAGGTTTGAAGGGGGAAAACTAGTTGGTTGTTTTCTTTTATCAGTGACAGGGAATATGGCTGCATGCATTAGATTTGAGGATCGGTTGGATGACATTTCCAGCTATTTGCAGTGTAAGGTCCGGATATTAGCTGTTCTCAAGGAGAACAAGATTTGGAACTATGTCAGTTCTGTTGTTGTGGCTTCCACAATAGATCCTGTTGCTTTGGATTTGCATGAGGTAAAGGAGGCCAAAGCTCAGAGGATCATTCTGGATGGTGTGAAGGACCTACTCATTCCACATTTGTCTGAGAAGAAGACAACTTATGAGATATGGGAAGCTTTAAAGAATTTATTTGAGGCTAAGAATGCCAACCGAAAGATGGCCTTGAAAGATAAGCTGCATGACTTGAAGATGGATAAGGGTGAGGATGTTGCATCCTATCTTACCCGGCTAGCCCAGGTTAAGGACGAGTTAGCTGCAGTGGGAGAGATCATCTCAGAAGCCGAGTTGGGGAGGATAGCCTTGAAAGGCTTCACAAAGGAATGGGATGTCTTTGTGAAGTGTGTGGTGGGTCGAGAAAATTTTCTAGATTGGAGCAGTTTGTGGGATGACTTCACTCAAGAGGAGATCTAGATGGGGTCTCATAGCAGTGGTTAGAAGGAAGACAGAGTTGAGGAAAATGTTGCTCTTGCTGCAAAGGGCAAGAAGAAAGGAAATTCTGGGAGGGACTTGAGTAAAGTCAGATGTTATTGTTGTAACCAGTTGGGGCACCTTGCTTCTTAGTTTCCTGAGAAGACGAAGAAGAGAAAGGAACAAGAGGAGCCTGATACAACTGCTACAACATCCATGGAGGACTTTTCTTCCAAGTTTGATAAGGACTTTTCTTTGGTTACTCTAGTATCCATTGTCGGTAGTGGAGGATTTGGAGGTGATATCAGATGGATTGTTGATAGTGGAGCCTCTTGTCACATGACGGGAATCTGGCGAGCATTCCTTATTATCATAGAGACAGGTCTTGACATACTGGTGGAGAGTGAAGGTGGTATGGCATGAGCTATACGTGGAATTGGAAGGGTTAGATTTCGACTGGAGTATGGAGGATTCCTGGAGCTTGATGGAGTTCTCTTTATTCCAGGGTTGAGGGTTAAATTGCTCTTGGTCTCAGCCTTGGAGGATGCTGGATATTTTACATTGTTCAAGAGGGGACATGTATTTATCTACAGGGAGGGAGTGGACCCGGTTGAACCACAGCTCATTGGTGATCGGGTGGACAGGTTGTACATGTTGCGAGGACAACCTTTAGGTTATGATTCAACGTTGGATGAGGAGTAGGAGGCTCCTGAGACTGCGGTGGGCCCAAGGATTCAATCTTGCATTTCGAGAGAAGAGAGGGAGTCTCTTATGAGCATTGGCAAGAGGCTCAATTGGTGTGATCGAATCGATGCTCAGGGTGGAGTGGATTCTCCTAGGAACTCAGGGTTCATAATAGTTGTCAGGAGGATGTCTTCTAGTTTGAGTTCTATGCAGGTGTTGAGGATGGCTCCAGGTTCAGAGGGAGCTCCTACTGCGAACAATGTGATGGGACCGGATGATGATGATGGCAGCGAGTACTTCCCTCGCTAAGAGGGAGAGTTAGCTTTTGTAGCTCGGGAGATACTCTGCATGTTTTGTCTTGTATGCGGATGTAACCTTATGTTTACACTACTTGGCACTTGACTTTGTAAATGGGTTTTTATAAAGTTGTGATAAAGTGGTTCTTTTATTAAAGTGACTTTTTAATAAAGTGTACCTTCTAATATTAAAGTGATTTTATTTCATAAAATGCACTTATGTTATAAAGTGAAATTGTACTTTAATATTTTTAAGTGATTTATTTTGGAGGGAATGAATCATGTCCCTTGATCTTGTAAAGGCAAGATTAGATCTTGGCCATTAGATTTAGGGTTGGAGAAGGTGAATGGTCACTTTCAGATTATAAGAGAATACCTAGGGTAGTGTGCAAGACAAGAAGAAGAGAGGAAGAAGATTGAGAGAGAGAGAGAGAGATAGCTTGAAGAGGAAAGGGCAGAAACTGGGCACATTTCCCAAGAGGAAAGAGGGCATAAATACCAAGATAATTTGCTGTATAATTGAGTTGGAGTATTCTGCTTTTTTGGAGGCCGTACTATACGGATCCGTACAGTCAGTACAACAGAGAAAATGGGCACAGATTTCGAGACTGGTTTGCTGCACGCAAACTGAGGCACCTGCTGGTATTTTTCCTTGCTGTTGGGGGCGTTTTTAGGCTGCTGTCTGTACAGTACAGTCTTGGCACATTTTCTGTGTGTTGGTACACCTGGGCTGTACAGCTCACTGAGCACAGTTTTCTAGACAGCATTTTGGTGGGCAGTTTTGTGGCTGTAAGTGGTTTCCTTCTGCTGGTTTTGTTATTTTCTGCTGATACAACTTTCCTAAAGCTAATAAAAGATCTCTCTCTCATTGGGTTTCCCCACATTGGGGTTTTCCCTGGCATTGCCTAAATTTCTGAGTATTTCATGGTTGAGTGATTGCTGTTCATTGTTATTTTTCCGCTGCAACAATGCTTAGTAATGTGTATTTCAGTTTATGAAGTTCTGGGTTATTTTCATTTAAGTTGAAATCAAGTTTTTACTTAGTGGGTGATATTTGTTTTATTGGATTAGCTTATATCACTGATTTTCTACACACACAATGTACTGCACGAGGGGCACATCTCCCCAAAGTATTATTTGATGAGTCACACGATAGTTCCTTAGATATTAGGAGAAGACTGTGGCTAACCCAAATACATACCTATACAATAATCATAAGCCAATCTGTACAATATTGGCTATTGGCCTCTATATATACTTGTTCTCACCCATTGCTCATGCAGGCCCACTACCTGGCCGACCTACTATTTAAATATACATATGAGCATTTATAGAGCCCCACTCAAAATTGCTTCCTTTATACTCAACAAAAGATAAGCATAGCAAACAAGGAGGCTAGGCACCACAACTGGATTGCTTGCCAAGGTGAAGCGACCCTGAGAGGAAGAATTACTTGACATAAGCACTTTCTTTTGGTTAAGTTACCATGACAGGATGGGACTCTTCCCCGAAAATCACCGAGGACTTGTACTTGGAACCAGTTGCTTATTCATGCCTCTGGGGGGATTGGACCTTGGTGGGTGGCTTGGCATGCTACTGTCTTCACTGCTTAACTGTGATCCCATCACCTGCTTCGTTTTTCTTGGGATAGAATGCCATAAACTTATTGAAATACCATCATATTTTTTTCTATATTTAAGATTTTATTTATTTATAAGATAGGTGACTGAAGCACATTTAAAAAATGTCTTTGTGAAGTTTATTGATCTGTATTCTCCTTTATATAATTGTTTCCACTTTTCACTTCAACTTATCTGGGAAACAGCTTAAATTGTTGTGCTTAAAATGATTCAGAAGTTGTCATGGTTGTACACCTTTTTATGGCATTAAGGCTATGGAAAACGCTACCGTGGGTTATAAACCTATCTGTTGTTTAGAAGTATTTATAGCATACCAGAAAAGTGAATAGAATTCTAGACTCTTAAAGTAGGTTCGGCTCAAACTTGAAGACATTTTAGTGATTTTCAAAGTTGATAAATGAGCAGCCATGATAAGATAATTTTTCTAAATATTCTTCCTCATCTCTTTTATGTGTGGCGGGTCCAGAAGGTTTAGGAAATTTACTTGCTTGCTGTCTTTAACATTTCATAGCTTTTGTTACACTTAATTCTTTTCTTTCTTTTGGGTTTAAGGTGTAAACTTGTGCTGGCTTGATGGCCATTTCTTCATGGTTGAATGATTAGGATATGAATTGTCGTCCTCTTCCTAGAATACCATTTAGTTGAAATTCTTATCTCAATGGATAACCTGAAATAAAATCATTGAATGACTTCTGCATCTTTGGCTATGAGTTGTAGGAGAAGTTAGTAGTATTCTCTTTGATGCAAATATTCCAACTTGAAGAATGTACACAAGCTATTTAGAGTTGTTTGTCTGTTTTCTCTGACGAGAGCATGCCATTAATGTGATTTGGAGAAGTAGCTGATCTGTGATTTTTCTGAAATAATTGAGGTTTATAGCTAATGACAGCATGGCGACACCCAAGAGAAGGTCAAGGATGGAGGCCTTGTATCAGTCTGACACCAGCAGATGCAGGTTTGGATTATTTTGTAAGCCTCCAGCTTGATTCCTTTTTTAGTTTTAGCTTGTTGCCAACTAGCAAAGCTTCCAGGGAAATTGAAGCTTTTGGTGGATGTCTTGAGGATGTTCAACTCATTTCTCTTTTTCAAGAACAGTTAACATTTCTCTAACTGTCTTGGTTTTAAAATTTAGTGATTGATGGTTCTTTCTTTCCTAACATTATTTCTCCTGTTTCTCTTTTCCTTTCTGAACAAACTACGGAAGCATCTTCGCTATACCAATTTTCTTTTCCAGTTGCATAAAGCAATTAATCTTATTGCGATCTACCATATATTTCCTGTTTTTGAGCAGTCATTATTTTGAACATGACACATGACAGATTGAATGATAGGGTCGACTTGGAGTTTATCATGGAAGATTAAAAACAGAGCTCTCTGTGCTATACTTTTTAGATTTATTTTGATCATTGGGTCAATGGTATCCTATTGAAATTTGATATCCTTGTCTGCTCATACGTTGTAGTTTGCAGGGCCCACTCTGTACCCTATGAAAGTTGAATCTTAGCCAAGTTAGGGTAGGGTTATGAATCACTATACTAATTCCAGGATCAGTCTGAAAATGTACTGTTAACATTCCATTATTGGCTTTTGTATGAGAGTTTTGAGCATTAATTAATTTGACGATTCTACAAACTTTTGGCCTTCTTATACGGTATATCATGGAGACAAGAGCTTTACTTCAACATTGTGTTGACCTTCAAAAGGAAGGCTTTCCTGCATACCATACTTGTTTGTCTTTTACTATGTGAACTCTCAGAACGACAAGTTAATTTCAATTCTGGTATTTTGAGGTTTAATGTGTCTTTCCCAGGTTCCACTAACTGCAGAACTGTTCCTTTTGCATTAATCTCTGCGTTTCCTCTGACCTATCCCTTGTTAACCAACGTAAGGGCAAAGGGTTGATCCCTGAGGATTGAATGAAACCAGTCTTCTTATTCCTAAAAAAGTCCCTACAATTATCTTCTGGCAATTTTTTGGATTAGAAAAAAATATGCTACCATATATAACAACTATTGGTTACAAGGCATGGATACTTGACACTAGATAAATCGGCCACTCTTAGGGTCCTTGCAGAGACTGTATAGAAAGAAAAAAGGGCTTAGTCTGTGCTGAATATGAATTCTCCGAAGTTTCGAGTTCAGAGTAATCACATGTAGATGTAGTTGAGTTTAGAGTAATTACATTTAGACATAGTTGATGAATAAATGTTAGAATATAAGGCTTATTTTTGTAATAAATTCATTTTATGACTCTAGGTTATAGTTTAATTTATGCTTTTATTCACTTTTTGTGTAAAGTGGTCCATCCCACATTCAGAAGTGGAAAAGACTCACCCAGTGTGTAACCCTATATAAGGAGGTGAACTCTAGTATAATACCTACTGAAGTATTGCATAATATCATATTATATCATTGTGTTTATCTTTCTCTGTGTTTGGTTCTTTCATCAACCCTATCTAGGGTTTCTTGATATTGCTGTTCTAGATCTATTCGTATCATGGTATCAGAACAGGGAGATCACTGATGCTGATTTTAAGAAAAAATCCCAGGAAATTGATTAAAGTCTATCGCCGTGCAAGCCGCATCTTGAGGAGAGAATTGCTCATCACAAAGAAAAATCTATGGCAGAGTTACTCATGTACAATTTGTTCATTCCAAAATCTGAGAATAAGGGTATTGCCTTGGATTTGTAAATGGTTTGGAAGTACATAGAGGGGCAGATTTAAACAGATATTATTGTTTCTGTTTTTTCACCACTTGGGTTTACAGCTGTTAATTTATTTTCAGCATTTCCATTTCAGCAGAATTTTTTAGCATATTTCGGTTTTCAGATCAAGTAACATTAGTTTTTCAGATTTCTCTGTTAGGACTTTAAGCAAAGAAATATCATTAGAAAAATACTTTGGTCACTATTTCCATACCTGGAAAGTGGAAATCCAGATGCAGCTGATGAACAAAAACATGTGGGGAATAGTAAAAGGGACTAAGCAATCATCCATAGATCCAAAGAAATTATTTGGAATGGCAGAGTAGAGATGATAAAGCCAAAGCTATTACTGGCCTTGCTCTCTCAGATTTAGAGTTGCATCATGTAGATTTGGGAAAATCATCCAAGGAAATCTGGGAATTTGAGTAAATTGTTTGGAGCAAAAGCAGTAAATGCAAAGTTATTCTAAAGCTACAGTTATTCAGATTCAATATGGATGACCGAGTCACTATATCTAGCCACATAAACAATCTGAGATCTCTCATCGGACAGCTAGCAGAAGTCAATGCTTTGGTAGATGAAGATGATCACAAAGCCATTTGTTGAACAGTCTGTCTTCTAAATGCAATGTCATTTTTACTCTTAGTTAGATGTCTTCACAAACTCTAGAAGAGATGATTTCATCTCTCTTGGCTGAAGAAAAGAAAACAATTGTAGGAGATAAGGAAAGTGATCTTTAACCTGAGATTGCATTATACTCAAGAAACAAGCGTAGAAGATAAGATAAATACAAAGGGGTGATTGAATGTCATTACTGCAAGAAAATGGGCCACAGAGCCTGGAATTGGAAAATTTGAGCCAATAAGATTCTCAAGAGAAAGCTCAAAGACAAACCAAATGTAGCCATTGTTGAAGATCCACTGGATGTTGATAGTGGTGACGACTTTACTGAAGAACACGCATATTTTGTATTTTAAGAAGCCCACACTTCGATGATAGGAAGGGATCTAGTGTAGATGAAGCATTGTTATGATCTAGAATAGACACTAAAATTTTCACTTTCATATTCAGAAATTTACATTTAAATTGGTGTTTCATTGGGCTAATCAAAGTTAACAAGGTTCTTGGTTTTGTTGCATTTTCTAGAAAATATACCTGGCTGATTTTTATGCAGATTTTCAACACAAGGAAGAGGTGCTACTTGTTTTGACCCCCCAAGGCCCTCAAAAGGCGTTCTAAAGTTGGGATATCAAAGCCCCCTTCATCTTCTTCTTCTAAATCATTGTAAGCAACCCGAGAGAGTCTTTGGGTTTGCCTTCTCTCAAATTAATATAAAAAATCTGATATTGTAATAAGTTAGAGAATATTGCCCACACCTTGCAAAGAGATTGGCCTAAGCCATCCTTGCAAAATCGTGAAGGCTAGAATTAGATTTATTTTCTTGCTTTTCCTTTTACACCCACCTTGGCCAAAACGGTAGGCTAGTCCTCCACTTGTGCCATTGTTGTGGGGTTGCTCATTTATTTCCAAGTCTTTTAATTTCTCTTTCATAATACCCAACTTGGCCAAAACGGTAGGCTAGTCCTCCACTTGTGCCATTGTGGTGGTTGCTTTTTCTTTCATGTAATTTAAATTCTTTCATTATACCCACCTTGGCCAAAACGGTAGGCTAGTCCTCCACTTGTGCCATTGTTGTGGGGTTGCAATTTAGTTTTCTAAGCAAACTTTAAAGCATTTTAAATTATTTACTTTTGCCCCACCTTGCCAAGAGGTTGGCATAAACCATCCTTTCAATAACAAAAGGCTTGTATACTTTTAAAATAAATGCAAAAGTAATCATATTGGTGCTCCATCATTGCCCCATATTCTCTCCCCTTGCCACTTTGTGGATTCTGGGTGACAAGAAAGGGCAAAGGTTGGGAGTTTAGTAATTAGGCATCCAATCGTTATTGTTTTTGCCATAAAAAAGGATGCTTGTGGAAGATACTCGGGGTGCTAGATTAGGGATGATCTCATGACACTGGGTGTCCCCGTTGTTGAGTGCCCAAGTTCTTTGGATTTGACTTGTGGAGCTAGGGTAAGGCCTTGTTTGCCTTGCTTATTGAGCACTCAACACTTCCTTTTGGTTGAGAGGATAACGGTTTGGGGTAGTCACATAGTCTAGGCTTGTATCTATCACATCTAATTCCCCTAATCAAAGAGAGACCTATAATTTATTAAAATCAACCTACGCACTACATTCACAACATTTGCAATCTCACTTTCAAAGCAATTTACTTTTCAAATATTTTTGCTTTCAAAGCATTTTCACTTTCAAAGCAACTTTACCTTTCAAGTCCTTTTCTAGCTATCACTCTCATTGTGAGTATTTCATGTATTGATGCTTCATTGCTTATTGAGTTAGAATATTTTCTATCCTTTTGGATATAGTTGTATAATCATTTAGTTGCTCATTTCATAGTACATATATATCTCATGTTGTATTTCAATTTGTAGATAACATTCATAATTGATTTAAAGTGTAAAGTAGTTTCTTTTATTTATCGTTGATATCACATAGCATTGTTTATTTTTGTACTTAATTCTTTCGTTGTAACTTTAATTGACTCCTTGCCCAACCTTTAGGCACTAGTCTTAGTTGACCTTAGGGAAAGGGATGAATTTCATTAAAGGTGTGCATTGCATTTGTTGCCTCTCATATAGGCTAGCTCCCCTTTACCTTTAACAAACTAAAATTAACTCCTAGAATTCATTAAATAATTCATATAGTAACTAGGGTCTACCCCCCTTGGCTTCCATAGGAGTAAGCCTAGACAGAAGAAGTTCAATTTGAGGTGATAGTGGGCCTGAGCTTAGGCATTGTGCCTTCAAGGACACACTAAGTGGGTTGGAGACTTCTCCACGTTTGTAAGTGTGTATAAGGACGACAACAAGAGCCACACCTTTACGAGGGTTATGAGGCAGCTTGATGGAGCTCCACTTGGTCGAAGAACTGTTTTCAAAGAAGAAGCTTCTGAAGAATGTTTGGTGCTATTTAGTTATGATGTTTTAGTTTTCAATCAACGTGTTTTGTCTTTGGTTAGAATGTTTTTCTTTAAGTATTGTAAGCCTTAAGAGGAGGTGTTAGAATAGAAGACTTACTTTTGTAATAAAGTCACTTTATAACTTTAGGTTATAGTTTAATTTATATTTCTATTAAGTGGTCTATCCCACATTCATAAGTAAAAAAGACTCACCCATTGGGTAACCCTATATAAGGAGGTGAACTCTAGTGTAATACGTACTAAAGTATTACATAATATCATATTATGTCCTTGTGTTTATCTTTCTTTGTGCTTGGTTCTTTCATCAACGCTATCTAGTGTTTCTTGATATTGTTGTTCTAGATCTACTTGTATCAATAAACAATTTGTCTACACATATATGACTTGGACAACATAACAAATTTTATTCATGAGAACGTAGAGAATGCATTTGTTTTCACAACTAACAATCTATTTACATATTTACTTGTGTTAAACGGAGATGGAGGTATGACATACATAATATTGCCTCCACTCATTTTGATGATTCAATTTGAAAATAGGGCACACATTGTATACATTGATGTCTCACATTCATGATGGTTGGGGAACATCACTACTCACCCTACTAATGAGGATTTCAGAGGATTTCCTAATGACATCTTAATAATAATAACCCGTATGACGTAACACACAACTCACAACCTAAGTTGCATGATGTTGTTCCTCAGGTTGTTCTTGGCAAGGGAACAATGCCAAGGAACCCTATGGAGCCTTGGAAAAGCCTCCCCGCTTTAGGCCTTGTTACCCACCAAGTTGCACTAGGATGGAATTACAGTTGAGCCACCAAAGTTGAATAAGTAATTGTTCAAATCCAGAGTTCAAAAGTCCAGCCGACCATTATGGCCACCTTTTTTCTTCTTCTTCTCTATATCGCATTTTCATACCCCTGTGGGGAATTGTAATAAGGTGAATTTAGCTTGATGAACTTGTAAAAGACTTAGCCTCCTAAGACTTAATCACGAGTGCATTACTCTAGAGTGTTTTTTTCACTTCTTGATTATTTTTTTCTTGAATTTTTAAGCGAGTTATAATTTTTTGAGTATTTTCACTCATTTCCTCCAAAGCTGGAGTGTGTACTAATGGTTAGGCCTTAGCAAGGTTATCTAAGTCTAGTGTCTAATGTATATTACCATGCTAATCATTCTCCTAGTGTCTCATGGAAATGCGCTAAGTCCCCCTTAGTTTTTTTAATGTTTTATGCAAATAAAAAATTTCCCGCAAAAATGGGATATTTTAATTGTAATTGATGAATAAATTAAAAAAAGTAGTACTAGGAGGAATTATATGCCTTGGGGGTATTCGTTTTCACACTTAGAATACCCACATTACCTATGTACCACCTTTAATGAGGGTAAATATTGAGTTTTGCTCAATAAAAAATGATTTTCTCTCGAAAAAGGTAAATAAAAGACAAAAATCAGCAAATGCTATTTTTGTGGAAACACGTTTTTAGTTAACTCCTTCTCACTCTTTGTCCATTGGGGGACATAGCCACTTGAGGCGAGTTGTGTGAGGTGAATGAGGAGTTGAGAGAGAGAGGTGGCATGTAGATGGAGATCCCAAAGCTAGTGCACACCTCTTCTTGAGATGTGGTGCATCAAGACTAAGGGTGATAATCCCAAGAAGGGCACACACCTACTCAAGAGAGGTGGCGACCCCTCGTTACCCCATATATTGACTTGTGGTGAGTTAACTCACCCTTTTTGAGAGGTGGCATCCATCCTCCCATCCAAATGGCTCGCCCGACATTGGGATTAGCACCCCTCTCCTTGGGAGGTGCGCCCCCTTTGTGTATATAATCAAACACTCTCTCCCATTGTAAACTAGTTGGAGTTGGGCAGAACTGCTTGTAATATATTGTATTGTTGATCATTTGTGGAATACAAGAGAATACTTTGGAGGTCAAATTGGTGTTGTGCTTCATGTGTGTGGATAAATGTTGTCTTTGTTCAATCATATGAGGTAACCTTGTATTTTTCTTTGCATATGTTCTTATTGAATGAAGGTATTGTTTCCTAGATAGTAAAATCATTCAAGACTATTTTGATTGCTTGATTTTACTCTCTTTAATATTATAAGATCATTGATTTGCATACTCTTTCCATTGAACTGACTTGCTATCAAGATCTTATGTGTAGGAAGCATTTTGTTTGATTGGAATCGGGAAGTGCACACCCCATTTGTGAAGCGTTTTACTTGCAGGTTATCCATCCTCCAAGAAGTGAAATGATTTTCCTTGCGCGTCCCTAACATGCTTGAAGGCTTTAAGTGGACAAGTCCCTCCACATAAACACTAAAAAGACTCCATAGCCCAAAAAAGAAGTTCCACCTTGCAGGTTTAATCTTCCTCTCTCTTTCTCACAAAAATTCTACTTTTCTTTTGGTTACTTGGTTGCATGCAAGCATTTAGATCTAATTTTTTTTTCAAATCTTCAATATCTAAGTTTGCATGCAAAGATAAGTTAGATCTACTTTTGCATTTTCAAGTTTCATCTCAAGGTTAGATCTAGTATATAAAAAGTCTCCTTTTAGCAAGCTTTTCTTTCAAAATTTTTAGAGGCTAAAAGGTAGTTCTTTTCTAAAGCTTTCATTGCAAAATTTGGCAATCTCAGTGCCTCTTTGCTTGCTGTCCAAAAACAGCAAAGAAAGTCATTAAGAAAGCTTGTATTTTAGCTTGCTTTCTTGGTCTATTGTTAGCATATTTTGGAGCTTTTCACTTGGAATAATTTTGTACATTTCTAACATCTTTTGCAGGGTCCTCGAATAAATTTTTGGGAATCTTTTGCCTCCATTACCTTGCTGTTTTTTGCAGGTTTTTGGACAGCCAAGGGAAGACTCTGCCAAATTTTGGCGGATTTGGACTATTTGGGATCCCTAGGAGCACCCCATTCATCAATAAACTCATTGAAAACTTGTAAAACCTTGTGATCTCCCTTAATAAAGGATCACAAGGCTTCCTAAACAAAAAAATTGTCACCCCATCAATAAAATTAGTGGGCTATACAATGCCCAGTTTTCATCCCCCCTGGGGAATAATGTCCTTTTGTGTGATTGGCATTTTTCCCAATTTTGGCTTATGGTCTCAATCCTCATTTTAAGAAGCTAAAATAAAAACCTTAAAATCAATCACAATACCGCATCACATTAGTTTAGATTTCAATTTCTTAGATTAGCTTAGTTTAGTTTTCAATTTCTAGATTAGTTTCAATTTCAACATTTCACTTTTTTGTCATTTCAGTTTGCAAATAAACCATCCCCTCAACTTCCCCTAGTATTGCTTTGACCCCTTGCGAGTCTAGCTTGATCTGAGGGACCCATCAGAACGGGGACTGGTGAGTGTGGAGTAGCTTTAATAGGACAATCCAAAGGTAGTTATTGCTAAGTTGGGACAATGCATTGTACTTGTGTGTGAAGTCAGACGGGTCTTCTCAGAATTTGGTTCTCCCCATGTTGGACATTTGACATTATTCTTTGTAGCCAACTAAGGGATAACTTCTAGAGGGCCAAACCTCAGATTATATTTGCTTTATGGTTTATCACTTTGCACACATTTCACAGTTTGTGGCTTGCACTCACAACAGGCAGTTCACAATAAATTAATCAACTTAAGAACTCACTCTTAATAATAAAATTGACAAGAGCACACCATAACATCTCCATTTCGGTAGCATTACATACATCTTGCAATCTTTACATTATTGGCACTGGTCTTCATATTTGCTTATCTTTATTCTTTCAAGCAATTGTATCTTCTTTCATTACTGTATATCTTTCATGCAAATACTTTACATGCTTTGAATATCTTTGTTATAAGCAATTTTTTTTATTGTCATATATGCTGCTAGTGTAGATTTATTTGTAGTTGCCCTTGTTTCAAATAAACTCCTAGATTTCATTTTGTGCTTAGATTTAATTTGAGCCTTAGATTTTTTTATTAGGGACTACCCCCCTTGGCTTCGCTTGGAGTTGGCCTAGACGGAGGAGATGAGGATCAAGCAATGTTACAAGAATCGAACCGGAACCGGTAAAACCGGCAGGTCCAACCGGTTTCGAGCCTAGACTGGTCCGAATTGCCCTCTGAAACAGTTTTTGACCGGTTCCGTACAGAACCGGTTTTTTTTGCCAAAGACGCCTCGGCTGGAAAAGTGAGGGGAAATTCAATTTTTTTAAGAAGTTAGGGTTAGGGGCATGCATGGGAAGCTTCTAGAATTGTTTAGAGCCCCTAATGAAGTTATAAAACCAACCCCACCCCCTCTCTTTCACTCACACTACTCATTTGGCTTCTCTTGAGTTTTTGAGCTAAGGGTTTTTCTTGAGTTTAGAGAGCTGATTGCAGGGATGAGTTGGAGAGGTTGCTAGGCTGCTTTGGAGAGGTTATTGTTGGGCTCATTTGGAGAGTTATTTTGCTTCTTTTCTTGAAGCTGATTTGGAGAGTCATTTTGCCGAATTTGGGAGCATATTTGGAGCTGTTTTGGAGCATATTTCTTGGACAGATTTGGAGCTTATTTCTTGGGCAGATTTGGAGCTTGTTTTCAAGGTATGTAAACTATGCACTTACTCCACTTAAAATTGTTGTTTTTTTCTCCAAAAAAAGTGTTGTTGTTTTCTCTTGGGCTCTAGCAATTAAAAACACATAGGGTTTTTATTTGCAGATTTTTATTTGTTTCCATGGCTCCTAAAGAAAAGAAGGATCCAGCATGGCTTCATTGCCAATTGATTGATGGAGTAATGGTTTGTAATTATTGCCAAAAGGAGGTTTGTGGGGGAGGTATTCCTAGGATCAAACAACATCTAGTCAATGCAAGGGGGAATATAAAACCATGCTTGAAAGTTTCTAATGAACTAAAAGCTGAGATGTTGGGCCTTCTTGAAGGCTTTCAAGTAGATAAAGCCAAGAATAAGAAGGTTCAAAAAGAGGTGGGGAGAAGTAGTGGTGGAACTAGATTTGATAGTGATCTTCAAGATAGAATGCCTAGTTTTGAGGAATCCTCTGCTTTCCCAATCCCTGGGCGAGATCCTTATACCAATCCTAGGGAAGAAGTAGAACATGTTGGTGGAAGTGGTGCTGGTGCATCAGGATCCGAAAGGCCTCGTGGTAACCTTGACTCATTTTTTTTACCCCGCACTACCCCTGGTTCTCAACCCACTATTGATGCGAAATGGAAGAAGATGGAAAGTGAG